>JAKUDI010000778.1:282500-429419 GCA_022702515.1 Ilyophis sp. 1 JC-2022 | reverse complement strand
TTAACATGCATTCCTGCAAGTGTAAATATCCAGAAAGATTTGCTCCTGATTTACAGACTACCTTCTGCCCTGCACTTCTGGCCTACAGGTGTCTCTGATGGCGGACCAGATCTTGGAGATTCTGGAGGAACTGACAAAAGAAGAATTTGAAAAGTTAAAATTTTTTTTGAACAACGATGTGCTGGAAGAATGTAAACCCATTCCATGGGGTCAACTGGAGGACCAAAAGGTGACCGGTGTTGTCATATTGATGAAGAGTTTCTATGGTGACAAGATTGTGAAGCTCACACTGGCGATCTTAAAGAAAATGGACAAAAATGACCTCGTTCAGAGATGGGAGAGCAATCCTAAAAATAATAAGATGCATAAGTGTTTCTGTTTATTTATACAGTGTAAAACGAATTGTTATAAGAATACTTTATTTGAAAAGTTACGGGTCCTTTCTGGAAGCAAGTCTACAGATATACAGTATCTGTCCTGTGGAGGTATTTCCCATTCATCTTCTAAAACTGGGATAAGCACGTGCCTGTTCACTGGACTCTGAGCCCTACATTCCACACAACACAATATCTCACTTCACAAAATACAGTGGAGCTCAAGTCTGATTAAACCCTCCAGACCACAGCTGCCCCATTCAGGGTTCCCCTCCAGAATACAGCTGCCCCATTCAGGGTTCCCCTCCAGAATACAGTTGCCACATTCAGGGTTCCCCTCCAGAATACAGCTCCCACATTCAGGGTTCCCCTCCAGACCATGCTGCCCCATTCAGGGTTTCCCTTCAGAATACAGCTGCCCCATTCAGGGTTCCCCTCCAGGCTACAGCTGCCCCATTCAGGGTTCCTCTCCAGACTACAGCTGCCCCATTTAGGGTTCCACTCCAGACCATGCTGCCCCATTCAGGGTTCCCCTCCAGACCATGCTGCCCCATTCAGGGTTCCGCTCCAGACCATGCTGCCCCATTCAGGATTCCCCTCCAGAATACAGCTGCCCCATTCAGGGTTCCCCTTCAGAATACAGCTGCCCCATTCAGGGTTCCCCTCCAGACCACAGCTGCCCCATTCTGAGACGGGTGTGTGCGGGTTGGACCCGTAATGCACGACTCAGAACACGGACGTAATAATAAATGCCCGCAAGGGCTTTATTATGGGGAAATCCAAAATTGTAGTCACACAAGCAAAGTCCAAAAACCAATAAATCCAGCCAAACCAAAAATACAGTATCGAGGGAGAAGGCAGTCTCAAAATTGGTATCCATGCACAAGTTCAGTAACCAGAGTAGCTGTCAGCGGAGCAGAAGTACAAAACAGGGGTAAAGCAAAGTTCGTTGGTCGTGGGACGTAGCAGGAGTCAGACCGAAGTCCTATCCGCGGGGCAGAGGTACAAAACAGACAGCAGGCAAAACTCGTGGTCAAAAACAGGCAGTAGAAACGATAGGCAGGCAGTAACGATGGTCAGTAAACAGGCTAGATCAATACCGGTAGACAAACAATGGAAACCGCTCAAAAGTGACAGTAGTAAACTAAAGGCAACAATTTCGCAAAGACATGACATGAACACTGATCTTATATGCAGGTGTAGACAGGTGCAGACACTTAGCTTGAGAGCAGCAGGAAATGAACAACAGCTTGAGAAAATGAGACACGTAACAAGGCAATTAGTAAATCGTTAGTAGTTATCCTATCCTAGACCTGACATTAGTAAATTAGTAAATGACATGTACAAGAAACGTAAGGTAAACAAGAACACATGGTTAGAGAGTTAGTATTACCCAATCCTGATCTAATGTTAGTAGATTAGTAAATAGACATGGGAGAATTAAACAATTAGGGAAGCGTGAGCGACAGCAAGAGAAACAGCATGAATGCAAGGCTGCGGAAAAACACCGAAATGTGTATGCAAACAATGAACTGCATCGTCACATAAACAGAACACAAGCATGACATGAACAGAAAATAAACTGTGACAAACACTAAACATGAAACGTGGCATAAACATGACATAAACGTAACACATTCAGGGATTTCAGTAAGTCATCGTGTAGCCTTGTCTCCACTTGCTGAAATATGGAATCCAAGTTTATCGAGACGGGTGAGGACACAAGCGGCAGCTTATTTAACAAGCTTTTTTAACTTAGAAAAGTTGCAATTCATTGTGTTATTGTTTTTCTCTACGTTCTCTAAATCATTGTTGTATAATGCGTATAATGTTGTATAATCTTTAAAAGTTTCAGGGAAAATTCCTGATGAAAGGGAATTATTGATAATTTGTAATAATTCAGGCGCCAAGCAGCTAAAAACTTTTTTAAAAAGACTCGTAGGTAGAATATCGAGGGCACAAGTGGATGCTTTAAGATGTAACATGATTTCATCGAGAGTCTTGTAGTCGGTGGCGTTAAATTGCGTCATAGTTGTTATATTATCCTTGTCCGGAAGGACAGGTGGCATATTTTTCGTGCCTGATATAGAGGAGCTAATACCTTGTCTAATGCCTTCTATTTTAGTGCTAAAAAAGGATGCAAATTCATTGCATTTACTGGTAGATAGGAGTTCCTGAGCCATAGGTGCTGGTGGATTAGTTAGCTTATCAACAGTGTTAAAAAGGGTGCGTGCGTTATTTATATTATTATTTATAATCTTGGAGAAAAAGGATTGTCTGGCGCTTCTTATTTCTGTATTATAGGTTTGAAGATTCTCTTTATAGATATCATAGTAGCGCTATTTTGTTTTCCTTGATTCTAACACATCGACCAGTACGATGGGCTTGTTATGATTTACCTTTCACGTTAATCTAACATCATAAAATTGAATATTCACGAAGCGAGAGCGTTTTAAAGATGACTGAAACACTTTTTATTCCCTCTTAACACAACAAAATTATGTACGGACTCACCATTGAACATGAATGTTTTGTTATCAAAAACTGCATTCTGACCTCTAAAAATGACAACATTCTGTTGGGCTTGTGTTGGTCTACTCTTGTGTGTATTTGTAGCCGATTAAATGCAGTAAAACGCACGATAGGGTACTTTTACTAAAACTGAAACACTTTCTGCTATTATTACCGTGCTCACAAAGCGTAACGAGAACCGCTCAAAACAAGCCATAATTCTTCGCCGTTTTCAAGATATTTGCTCCCTTCTTCTTCGCTTGGCGTTCATGTAATCTGAGTACACATAACTGGGGTGGACTAAGTAGATTTCGTTAAGCTTCGTAATTGCGTGATGTAAATCACGTCCACATGCGCTTCCTCAGAGCTGTCATTTCGATAATGAATTCAACAACAACAAAAGAAAAAAATCAGAATGTTTCACATAAAAAAGAAGCGCAGTTAAGAAAAGCAGCAGAAAAGAATGAGAAGAATAGAGTATATTACGAGAAAAAACGCGGGAAAATTATAAAGAAAGTACAAGAAAGCCGAGAACCATTGTAACACCAAATGGAGGGGTGATTGTGCTACTCATCATAGTGGGAATACTAGCAACATCCGCTGTCCCAGTTGACCGTTAACAGCATCGCTGGTCCTCTTGGTTGTCAGGCTCCCATTCATTATCGGGACCTCACCAAAATGAATAGTTTTAAAGCACAAACGAACTACGGAGGATAATACTAATACTAATAATTTTCTTAATCAAAGATATCTGTTTTTATGAGCTGATAAGTAGCCATGGTTTCATTTATTTTGTTATCGTGCGCAAGGATAAATCACATTGTAAAAATAAGAAAACTTTTTGCCAGATATTCTTTTTCTTTTGTAAGACAATATAACTTTGCAAATACATCAGATATCCAAAAAACCAATAACTTTTGGCGTTAGTACTCTTTTTTTCAATCTATTATCATAGTAGTAGTCGTAAACTACTAGTAGTTTGTGCTTTAAGACTAGTCATTTCAGCGAGTTTCTGAAAATGAATGGGAGTGAACTGGGAGCCTGACAACTGGGAGTAACGGTCATCATCATCATCATCTACCGCTTATCCGGAGTCGGGTCGCGGAGGCAGTAGGCTAAGCAGGGGGTTCCAGACGTCCTTCTCCCCAGCGACGCTTTCCAGCTCCTCCTGGGGGATCCCGAGGCGTTCCCAGGCCAAAGGGAGGCGCCCGGGGGGCATCCTAATCAGATGCCCGAACCACCTCAGCTGGCTCCTTTCGATGCGAAGGAGCAGTGGCTCTACTCCGAGCTCCCTCTGGATGTCCAAGCTCCTCACCCTATCTCTAAGGCTGAGCCCGGCCACCCTACGGAGGAAGCTCATTTCGGCTGCTTGTATCCGCAATCTCGTTCTTTCGGTCACGACCCAAAGTTCGTGACCATAGGTGAGGGTAGGAACGTAGATCGACTGGTAGACCGAGAGCTTCGCCTTCCGGCTCAGCTCCCTCTTCACCACGACGGTCCGGCACAACGCCCGCATTACTGCGGACCCTGCACCGATCCGCCTGTCGATCTCCCGCTCCATTTTACCCTCACTTGTGAACAAGGCCCCGAGATACTTGAACTCCTTCGCTTGGGGCAAAGACTCATTCCCAACCTGGAGGGAGAATTCCACCGTTTTCCGGCAGAGAACCATGGCCTCAGACTTGGAGGTGCTGACTCTCATCCCGGCCGCTTTGCACTTGGCTGCAAACCGCCCCAGTGTGTGCTGGAGGTCACGGTCCGATGAAGCCAGCAGAACCACGTCATCCACGAAAAGCAGAGACGCAATACTGAGGTCACCAAACCGGACACTCTCCTCACCTCAGCTGCGCCTTGAGATCCCGTCCATGAATACCACAAACAGGACCGGTGACAAGGGGCAGCCTTGGCGGAGTCCAACACCCACCGGGAACGCGCCTGACTTAGTGCCGAGGATGCGGACACAGCTCTCACTTTGGTCGTACAGGGATCGGATGGCTCGCAACAACGGCCCCGGTACCCCGTACTCCCGCAATACCCCCCACAGGATCCCCCGGGGGACACGATCGAAGGCCTTCTCCAAGTCCACAAAGCACATGTAGACTGGATGGGCAAACTCCTATGCCCCCCCGAGCAACCCTGCTAGGGTAAAGAGCTGTTCCACGGCCAGGGCGAAAGCCACATTGCTCCTCCTGAATCTGAGGTTCGACCAACGGTCGGAGCCTCCTTTCCAGCACCCTCGAGTAAACTTTCCCGGGGAGGCGATACCCCGATAATTGGAGCACACCCACCCTCTTCTTGAAGATGGGACCACCACCCCGGTCTGCCACTCTGCAGGCACTGTCCCCGAATTCCACGCGACACTGAAGAGGCGTGTCAGCCAAGACAGCCCAACAATGTCCAGAGCCTTCAGCATCTCAGGGCGAATCTCATCCACCCCCGGCGACTTGCCACTGCGTAGCTTTTTGACTACCTCAGCGACTTCCGCCAGGCATATGGGTGCGGACCCCCCGGAGTCTTCAGGCTCTGCCTCTTCCACAGAGGATGTGTTGGTCGGGTTCAGAAGCTCCTCGAAGTGCTCTTTCCACCGCCCGACAACATCCCCAGTCCGGGTCAGCAGTTCTCCTCCCCTGCTGAACACAGCCTGGGTCAAGCCCTGCTTTCCCTTTCTGAGGTGTCGGATAGTTTGCCAGAACTTCCTCGAGGCCGACCGAAAGTCCTTCTCCATGGCCTCCCCGAACTCCTCCCATACCTGGGTTTTTGCCTCAGTGACTGCTGAAGCCGCAGCCCTTCTGGCCCTCCGGTACCTGTCTGCTGCTTCAGGAGACCCCCGGGCCAACTAAGCCCGAAAGGCCTCCTTCTTCAGCTTGACAGCTTCCCTCACCGCTGGTGTCCACCAGCGGGTTCTGGGGTTGCCGCCACGACAGGCACGATAGTCTTCTGGCCACAGCTCCTGCCCGCCGCCTCGGCAATGGAGGCTTTGAACATGGCCCACTCGGACTCCATGTCCCCAGCCTCTCCCGGGATACACGAGAAATTCCTCCGGAGGTGGGAGTTGAAGACCCTGCGGACGGGGGCCTCCGCCAGACGTTCCCAGTTCACCTTCACTACACGTTTGGGTTTACCGGATATGTCCGGCAGTCTGTCCGGCCACCTGATCCAACTCACCACCAGGTGGTGATCGGTTGACAGCTCTGCTCCTCTCTTCACCCGAGTGTCCAAGACATACGGCCGCAGATCTGATGATACGACCACATGGGCCACCCTATGCTCGAACATGGTGTTCATTATGGACAATCCGTGACCAGCACAGAAGTCCAATAACAAAACACCACTCGGGTAAAGATCGGGCAGGCCGTTCCTCCCAATCACCCCTTCCAGGTTTTTCCATCGTTGCCCACGTGAGCGTTGAAGTCACCCAGCAGAAATATGGAGTCCCCGGGCGGGACACTTTCCAGTATGCCCCCCAGTGACTGCAAGAAGGCCGGATACTCCGAACTGCCGTTTGGTGCATAAGCACAAACAGCAGTCAGAGCTTTCCCCTCGGCGACACGTAGTCGCAGAGAGGCGACCCTCTCATTCACCCTTGTGAGTATCCCTACACCCGCCCGGCGCCTCTCACCCTGGGCAACTCCGGAGAAGAATAGGGTCCAGCCCCTCTCCAGGAGTTTGGTTCCGGAGCCAGTGCTGTGCGTGGAGGTGAGCCCAACTATATCTAGTTGGTACCGCTCCACCTCCCGCACCATATCCGGCTCCTTCCCCGCCAGCGAGGTGACATTCCACGTCCCCAGAACCAGTCTGCGATGCTGGGGATCAGCACGCCCGGATCCCCACCTTCGCCCACCGCCCGTCTGGCAAAGCACCCGACTCCCATGCCGATCCCTGCGGGTGGTGAGCCCACATGGTGGCGGCCCCATGTTCCCTTTTTGGGCTGTGCCCGGCCGGGCCCCATGGGGTAAGGCCCGGCCACCAGATGCTCGCTGATGGGCTCCCCCCCCAGGTCTGGCTCCAGGAGGGTGCCCCGGTTTCCCTATTCCGGGCGAGGTTATCTGGTACTGATGGAAGTCTTTGAATCGCTCTTTGTCTGGTCCCTCAGACAAAGAGTCTGGAGTAACGGTGATGCTGTTAAATGGGCAGTTCACCCAAAAATTTATTTTTGATATGTTTCTACAAACCCCAAGTGCTATCTATCCATCCAGGTGGTTTCACTGAGAACTCACTAGTTCTGCAGATATCCGCTGCAACTCACCTTGACATCAATGCAAGAATCGGACAGTGTACGGGGTCCGCGCCATCCTGTAAGCACCATGTGCTGAACAGTTGCCACATATACCCATAGGCTATCTTCGTAGAGGGGGCTATGGAGTTAAGTGGCATTCGCAGGATGGGGGAACCGCACCCAATTATCGAAGGGTCGGGCTCCTCAGTGGCTATAGGCAGAGCTTCATCCTGTTTGGTCAAGAATGCCAAACAGTGCTGCTCTGTTGCGATAACAGATCCTCTCGAAATAGGATCTCACAGGGCGGATCGTAAACAAGGCAGAGGATCGTGGGAAACCAGGGTTTCATCGGCCATCTGGGGGCTACCAGCAAGAGTTTGTGGTTGCCTATGCTGACCTTGTGCAGGGTCGCATTGATCAGCGACTCTGGCAGAAAAGCGTACAGCAGCACATTCATGTGCTAATGCGTCCATCCTCAGGGGGCTCGAATGCTCGTTCACCGAGAACCACTGGGGGCAATGAGTAGACTCTTGAGAGGCGAACAGGTTTCTTTGAGCATGACTGAAGCATCGCCATATCTCCTTCACCACCTCGGGGTGGAGACACCATTCGCCAGGACGAATCTTCTGGCGATAGAACATACCTGGTAGGTGTACGGCACGCACAAAGGTAAATCTGGGAAGTGCCCATGTTGGCAGACGCTGGGTCACTTCTAACGATTAGCGGGACTTTAGCCTTGATGATTTATATGGTACACTGTTGAGGTGTTTTCTGACCTCACAATCACATGCTTGCCCCGCAGTATGGGCAAGAAGTGTCTTAGTGCTAGAAACACCGCTTGGAGTTCGAGCACGTTGATATTGTCCGATTGATGTAGTAGGTCCCTGAGCTGGGCGGTGCTGGCAGATAGCCACCCAACCAGTCAGTGAAGCTGTCGTTACCACTATGCGTCGTGATGGTATAACCCCTATTCGGACCGCTTTCGTTAGGTGGCTGACTCGTCGCCATGGGCAGACTACCCCCATTTGAGGTGCAGCGACATGGCGTTCAACCATTGTTGAAGTGGCCTGGCTGTCAAGAGTCCGAGAGGCACGACTGCTGAGGCGGCCATGATTAGGCCCATAAGCCTCTGAAAAACCCTAATTTTGAGGACCTGGTTCACTCTGAACTGACACCCGGTCGAGCACAGTAGCTTTTTCGATGGGGCATCAATGATGCCTTCATGCTCTTTGAATCGAGCAGTAGCCCGATGTATTCGATGGACTGCAGCTGCCCCATTTAGGGTTCCACTCCAGACCATGCTGCCCCATTCAGGGTTCCCCTCCAGACCATGCTGCCCCATTCAGGGTTCCGCTCCAGACCATGCTGCCCCATTCAGGATTCCCCTCCAGAATACAGCTGCCCCATTCAGGGTTCCCCTTCAGAATACAGCTGCCCCATTCAGGGTTCCCCTCCAGACCACAGCTGCCCCATTCTGAGACGGGTGTGTGCGGGTTGGACCCGTAATGCACGACTCAGAACACGGACGTAATAATAAATGCCCGCAAGGGCTTTATTATGGGGAAATCCAAAATTGTAGTCACACAAGCAAAGTCCAAAAACCAATAAATCCAGCCAAACCAAAAATACAGTATCGAGGGAGAAGGCAGTCTCAAAATTGGTATCCATGCACAAGTTCAGTAACCAGAGTAGCTGTCAGCGGAGCAGAAGTACAAAACAGGGGTAAAGCAAAGTTCGTTGGTCGTGGGACGTAGCAGGAGTCAGACCGAAGTCCTATCCGCGGGGCAGAGGTACAAAACAGACAGCAGGCAAAACTCGTGGTCAAAAACAGGCAGTAGAAACGATAGGCAGGCAGTAACGATGGTCAGTAAACAGGCTAGATCAATACCGGTAGACAAACAATGGAAACCGCTCAAAAGTGACAGTAGTAAACTAAAGGCAACAATTTCGCAAAGACATGACATGAACACTGATCTTATATGCAGGTGTAGACAGGTGCAGACACTTAGCTTGAGAGCAGCAGGAAATGAACAACAGCTTGAGAAAATGAGACACGTAACAAGGCAATTAGTAAATCGTTAGTAGTTATCCTATCCTAGACCTGACATTAGTAAATTAGTAAATGACATGTACAAGAAACGTAAGGTAAACAAGAACACATGGTTAGAGAGTTAGTATTACCCAATCCTGATCTAATGTTAGTAGATTAGTAAATAGACATGGGAGAATTAAACAATTAGGGAAGCGTGAGCGACAGCAAGAGAAACAGCATGAATGCAAGGCTGCGGAAAAACACCGAAATGTGTATGCAAACAATGAACTGCATCGTCACATAAACAGAACACAAGCATGACATGAACAGAAAATAAACTGTGACAAACACTAAACATGAAACGTGGCATAAACATGACATAAACGTAACACATTCAGGGATTTCAGTAAGTCATCGTGTAGCCTTGTCTCCACTTGCTGAAATATGGAATCCAAGTTTATCGAGACGGGTGAGGACACAAGCGGCAGCTTATTTAACAAGCTTTTTTAACTTAGAAAAGTTGCAATTCATTGTGTTATTGTTTTTCTCTACGTTCTCTAAATCATTGTTGTATAATGCGTATAATGTTGTATAATCTTTAAAAGTTTCAGGGAAAATTCCTGATGAAAGGGAATTATTGATAATTTGTAATAATTCAGGCGCCAAGCAGCTAAAAACTTTTTTAAAAAGACTCGTAGGTAGAATATCGAGGGCACAAGTGGATGCTTTAAGATGTAACATGATTTCATCGAGAGTCTTGTAGTCGGTGGCGTTAAATTGCGTCATAGTTGTTATATTATCCTTGTCCGGAAGGACAGGTGGCATATTTTTCGTGCCTGATATAGAGGAGCTAATACCTTGTCTAATGCCTTCTATTTTAGTGCTAAAAAAGGATGCAAATTCATTGCATTTACTGGTAGATAGGAGTTCCTGAGCCATAGGTGCTGGTGGATTAGTTAGCTTATCAACAGTGTTAAAAAGGGTGCGTGCGTTATTTATATTATTATTTATAATCTTGGAGAAAAAGGATTGTCTGGCGCTTCTTATTTCTGTATTATAGGTTTGAAGATTCTCTTTATAGATATCATAGTAGCGCTATTTTGTTTTCCTTGATTCTAACACATCGACCAGTACGATGGGCTTGTTATGATTTACCTTTCACGTTAATCTAACATCATAAAATTGAATATTCACGAAGCGAGAGCGTTTTAAAGATGACTGAAACACTTTTTATTCCCTCTTAACACAACAAAATTATGTACGGACTCACCATTGAACATGAATGTTTTGTTATCAAAAACTGCATTCTGACCTCTAAAAATGACAACATTCTGTTGGGCTTGTGTTGGTCTACTCTTGTGTGTATTTGTAGCCGATTAAATGCAGTAAAACGCACGATAGGGTACTTTTACTAAAACTGAAACACTTTCTGCTATTATTACCGTGCTCACAAAGCGTAACGAGAACCGCTCAAAACAAGCCATAATTCTTCGCCGTTTTCAAGATATTTGCTCCCTTCTTCTTCGCTTGGCGTTCATGTAATCTGAGTACACATAACTGGGGTGGACTAAGTAGATTTCGTTAAGCTTCGTAATTGCGTGATGTAAATCACGTCCACATGCGCTTCCTCAGAGCTGTCATTTCGATAATGAATTCAACAACAACAAAAGAAAAAAATCAGAATGTTTCACATAAAAAAGAAGCGCAGTTAAGAAAAGCAGCAGAAAAGAATGAGAAGAATAGAGTATATTACGAGAAAAAACGCGGGAAAATTATAAAGAAAGTACAAGAAAGCCGAGAACCATTGTAACACCAAATGGAGGGGTGATTGTGCTACTCATCATAGTGGGAATACTAGCAACATCCGCTGTCCCAGTTGACCGTTAACAGCATCGCTGGTCCTCTTGGTTGTCAGGCTCCCATTCATTATCGGGACCTCACCAAAATGAATAGTTTTAAAGCACAAACGAACTACGGAGGATAATACTAATACTAATAATTTTCTTAATCAAAGATATCTGTTTTTATGAGCTGATAAGTAGCCATGGTTTCATTTATTTTGTTATCGTGCGCAAGGATAAATCACATTGTAAAAATAAGAAAACTTTTTGCCAGATATTCTTTTTCTTTTGTAAGACAATATAACTTTGCAAATACATCAGATATCCAAAAAACCAATAACTTTTGGCGTTAGTACTCTTTTTTTCAATCTATTATCATAGTAGTAGTCGTAAACTACTAGTAGTTTGTGCTTTAAGACTAGTCATTTCAGCGAGTTTCTGAAAATGAATGGGAGTGAACTGGGAGCCTGACAACTGGGAGTAACGGTCATCATCATCATCATCTACCGCTTATCCGGAGTCGGGTCGCGGAGGCAGTAGGCTAAGCAGGGGGTTCCAGACGTCCTTCTCCCCAGCGACGCTTTCCAGCTCCTCCTGGGGGATCCCGAGGCGTTCCCAGGCCAAAGGGAGGCGCCCGGGGGGCATCCTAATCAGATGCCCGAACCACCTCAGCTGGCTCCTTTCGATGCGAAGGAGCAGTGGCTCTACTCCGAGCTCCCTCTGGATGTCCAAGCTCCTCACCCTATCTCTAAGGCTGAGCCCGGCCACCCTACGGAGGAAGCTCATTTCGGCTGCTTGTATCCGCAATCTCGTTCTTTCGGTCACGACCCAAAGTTCGTGACCATAGGTGAGGGTAGGAACGTAGATCGACTGGTAGACCGAGAGCTTCGCCTTCCGGCTCAGCTCCCTCTTCACCACGACGGTCCGGCACAACGCCCGCATTACTGCGGACCCTGCACCGATCCGCCTGTCGATCTCCCGCTCCATTTTACCCTCACTTGTGAACAAGGCCCCGAGATACTTGAACTCCTTCGCTTGGGGCAAAGACTCATTCCCAACCTGGAGGGAGAATTCCACCGTTTTCCGGCAGAGAACCATGGCCTCAGACTTGGAGGTGCTGACTCTCATCCCGGCCGCTTTGCACTTGGCTGCAAACCGCCCCAGTGTGTGCTGGAGGTCACGGTCCGATGAAGCCAGCAGAACCACGTCATCCACGAAAAGCAGAGACGCAATACTGAGGTCACCAAACCGGACACTCTCCTCACCTCAGCTGCGCCTTGAGATCCCGTCCATGAATACCACAAACAGGACCGGTGACAAGGGGCAGCCTTGGCGGAGTCCAACACCCACCGGGAACGCGCCTGACTTAGTGCCGAGGATGCGGACACAGCTCTCACTTTGGTCGTACAGGGATCGGATGGCTCGCAACAACGGCCCCGGTACCCCGTACTCCCGCAATACCCCCCACAGGATCCCCCGGGGGACACGATCGAAGGCCTTCTCCAAGTCCACAAAGCACATGTAGACTGGATGGGCAAACTCCTATGCCCCCCCGAGCAACCCTGCTAGGGTAAAGAGCTGTTCCACGGCCAGGGCGAAAGCCACATTGCTCCTCCTGAATCTGAGGTTCGACCAACGGTCGGAGCCTCCTTTCCAGCACCCTCGAGTAAACTTTCCCGGGGAGGCGATACCCCGATAATTGGAGCACACCCACCCTCTTCTTGAAGATGGGACCACCACCCCGGTCTGCCACTCTGCAGGCACTGTCCCCGAATTCCACGCGACACTGAAGAGGCGTGTCAGCCAAGACAGCCCAACAATGTCCAGAGCCTTCAGCATCTCAGGGCGAATCTCATCCACCCCCGGCGACTTGCCACTGCGTAGCTTTTTGACTACCTCAGCGACTTCCGCCAGGCATATGGGTGCGGACCCCCCGGAGTCTTCAGGCTCTGCCTCTTCCACAGAGGATGTGTTGGTCGGGTTCAGAAGCTCCTCGAAGTGCTCTTTCCACCGCCCGACAACATCCCCAGTCCGGGTCAGCAGTTCTCCTCCCCTGCTGAACACAGCCTGGGTCAAGCCCTGCTTTCCCTTTCTGAGGTGTCGGATAGTTTGCCAGAACTTCCTCGAGGCCGACCGAAAGTCCTTCTCCATGGCCTCCCCGAACTCCTCCCATACCTGGGTTTTTGCCTCAGTGACTGCTGAAGCCGCAGCCCTTCTGGCCCTCCGGTACCTGTCTGCTGCTTCAGGAGACCCCCGGGCCAACTAAGCCCGAAAGGCCTCCTTCTTCAGCTTGACAGCTTCCCTCACCGCTGGTGTCCACCAGCGGGTTCTGGGGTTGCCGCCACGACAGGCACGATAGTCTTCTGGCCACAGCTCCTGCCCGCCGCCTCGGCAATGGAGGCTTTGAACATGGCCCACTCGGACTCCATGTCCCCAGCCTCTCCCGGGATACACGAGAAATTCCTCCGGAGGTGGGAGTTGAAGACCCTGCGGACGGGGGCCTCCGCCAGACGTTCCCAGTTCACCTTCACTACACGTTTGGGTTTACCGGATATGTCCGGCAGTCTGTCCGGCCACCTGATCCAACTCACCACCAGGTGGTGATCGGTTGACAGCTCTGCTCCTCTCTTCACCCGAGTGTCCAAGACATACGGCCGCAGATCTGATGATACGACCACATGGGCCACCCTATGCTCGAACATGGTGTTCATTATGGACAATCCGTGACCAGCACAGAAGTCCAATAACAAAACACCACTCGGGTAAAGATCGGGCAGGCCGTTCCTCCCAATCACCCCTTCCAGGTTTTTCCATCGTTGCCCACGTGAGCGTTGAAGTCACCCAGCAGAAATATGGAGTCCCCGGGCGGGACACTTTCCAGTATGCCCCCCAGTGACTGCAAGAAGGCCGGATACTCCGAACTGCCGTTTGGTGCATAAGCACAAACAGCAGTCAGAGCTTTCCCCTCGGCGACACGTAGTCGCAGAGAGGCGACCCTCTCATTCACCCTTGTGAGTATCCCTACACCCGCCCGGCGCCTCTCACCCTGGGCAACTCCGGAGAAGAATAGGGTCCAGCCCCTCTCCAGGAGTTTGGTTCCGGAGCCAGTGCTGTGCGTGGAGGTGAGCCCAACTATATCTAGTTGGTACCGCTCCACCTCCCGCACCATATCCGGCTCCTTCCCCGCCAGCGAGGTGACATTCCACGTCCCCAGAACCAGTCTGCGATGCTGGGGATCAGCACGCCCGGATCCCCACCTTCACCCACCGCCCGTCTGGCAAAGCACCCGACTCCCATGCCGATCCCTGCGGGTGGTGAGCCCACATGGTGGCGGCCCCATGTTCCCTTTTCGGGCTGTGCCCGGCCGGGCCCCATGGGGTAAGGCCCGGCCACCAGATGCTCGCTGATGGGCTCCCCCCCCAGGTCTGGCTCCAGGAGGGTGCCCCGGTTTCCCTATTCCGGGCGAGGTTATCTGGTACTGATGGAAGTCTTTGAATCGCTCTTTGTCTGGTCCCTCAGACAAAGAGTCTGGAGTAACGGTGATGCTGTTAAATGGGCAGTTCACCCAAAAATTTATTTTTGATATGTTTCTACAAACCCCAAGTGCTATCTATCCATCCAGGTGGTTTCACTGAGAACTCACTAGTTCTGCAGATATCCGCTGCAACTCACCTTGACATCAATGCAAGAATCGGACAGTGTACGGGGTCCGCGCCATCCTGTAAGCACCATGTGCTGAACAGTTGCCACATATACCCATAGGCTATCTTCGTAGAGGGGGCTATGGAGTTAAGTGGCATTCGCAGGATGGGGGAACCGCACCCAATTATCGAAGGGTCGGGCTCCTCAGTGGCTATAGGCAGAGCTTCATCCTGTTTGGTCAAGAATGCCAAACAGTGCTGCTCTGTTGCGATAACAGATCCTCTCGAAATAGGATCTCACAGGGCGGATCGTAAACAAGGCAGAGGATCGTGGGAAACCAGGGTTTCATCGGCCATCTGGGGGCTACCAGCAAGAGTTTGTGGTTGCCTATGCTGACCTTGTGCAGGGTCGCATTGATCAGCGACTCTGGCAGAAAAGCGTACAGCAGCACATTCATGTGCTAATGCGTCCATCCTCAGGGGGCTCGAATGCTCGTTCACCGAGAACCACTGGGGGCAATGAGTAGACTCTTGAGAGGCGAACAGGTTTCTTTGAGCATGACTGAAGCATCGCCATATCTCCTTCACCACCTCGGGGTGGAGACACCATTCGCCAGGACGAATCTTCTGGCGATAGAACATACCTGGTAGGTGTACGGCACGCACAAAGGTAAATCTGGGAAGTGCCCATGTTGGCAGACGCTGGGTCACTTCTAACGATTAGCGGGACTTTAGCCTTGATGATTTATATGGTACACTGTTGAGGTGTTTTCTGACCTCACAATCACATGCTTGCCCCGCAGTATGGGCAAGAAGTGTCTTAGTGCTAGAAACACCGCTTGGAGTTCGAGCACGTTGATATTGTCCGATTGATGTAGTAGGTCCCTGAGCTGGGCGGTGCTGGCAGATAGCCACCCAACCAGTCAGTGAAGCTGTCGTTACCACTATGCGTCGTGATGGTATAACCCCTATTCGGACCGCTTTCGTTAGGTGGCTGACTCGTCGCCATGGGCAGACTACCCCCATTTGAGGTGCAGCGACATGGCGTTCAACCATTGTTGAAGTGGCCTGGCTGTCAAGAGTCCGAGAGGCACGACTGCTGAGGCGGCCATGATTAGGCCCATAAGCCTCTGAAAAACCCTAATTTTGAGGACCTGGTTCACTCTGAACTGACACCCGGTCGAGCACAGTAGCTTTTTCGATGGGGCATCAATGATGCCTTCATGCTCTTTGAATCGAGCAGTAGCCCGATGTATTCGATGGACTGCAGCTGCCCCATTTAGGGTTCCACTCCAGACCATGCTGCCCCATTCAGGGTTCCCCTCCAGACCATGCTGCCCCATTCAGGGTTCCGCTCCAGACCATGCTGCCCCATTCAGGATTCCCCTCCAGAATACAGCTGCCCCATTCAGGGTTCCCCTTCAGAATACAGCTGCCCCATTCAGGGTTCCCCTCCAGACCACAGCTGCCCCATTCTGAGACGGGTGTGTGCGGGTTGGACCCGTAATGCACGACTCAGAACACGGACGTAATAATAAATGCCCGCAAGGGCTTTATTATGGGGAAATCCAAAATTGTAGTCACACAAGCAAAGTCCAAAAACCAATAAATCCAGCCAAACCAAAAATACAGTATCGAGGGAGAAGGCAGTCTCAAAATTGGTATCCATGCACAAGTTCAGTAACCAGAGTAGCTGTCAGCGGAGCAGAAGTACAAAACAGGGGTAAAGCAAAGTTCGTTGGTCGTGGGACGTAGCAGGAGTCAGACCGAAGTCCTATCCGCGGGGCAGAGGTACAAAACAGACAGCAGGCAAAACTCGTGGTCAAAAACAGGCAGTAGAAACGATAGGCAGGCAGTAACGATGGTCAGTAAACAGGCTAGATCAATACCGGTAGACAAACAATGGAAACCGCTCAAAAGTGACAGTAGTAAACTAAAGGCAACAATTTCGCAAAGACATGACATGAACACTGATCTTATATGCAGGTGTAGACAGGTGCAGACACTTAGCTTGAGAGCAGCAGGAAATGAACAACAGCTTGAGAAAATGAGACACGTAACAAGGCAATTAGTAAATCGTTAGTAGTTATCCTATCCTAGACCTGACATTAGTAAATTAGTAAATGACATGTACAAGAAACGTAAGGTAAACAAGAACACATGGTTAGAGAGTTAGTATTACCCAATCCTGATCTAATGTTAGTAGATTAGTAAATAGACATGGGAGAATTAAACAATTAGGGAAGCGTGAGCGACAGCAAGAGAAACAGCATGAATGCAAGGCTGCGGAAAAACACCGAAATGTGTATGCAAACAATGAACTGCATCGTCACATAAACAGAACACAAGCATGACATGAACAGAAAATAAACTGTGACAAACACTAAACATGAAACGTGGCATAAACATGACATAAACGTAACACATTCAGGGATTTCAGTAAGTCATCGTGTAGCCTTGTCTCCACTTGCTGAAATATGGAATCCAAGTTTATCGAGACGGGTGAGGACACAAGCGGCAGCTTATTTAACAAGCTTTTTTAACTTAGAAAAGTTGCAATTCATTGTGTTATTGTTTTTCTCTACGTTCTCTAAATCATTGTTGTATAATGCGTATAATGTTGTATAATCTTTAAAAGTTTCAGGGAAAATTCCTGATGAAAGGGAATTATTGATAATTTGTAATAATTCAGGCGCCAAGCAGCTAAAAACTTTTTTAAAAAGACTCGTAGGTAGAATATCGAGGGCACAAGTGGATGCTTTAAGATGTAACATGATTTCATCGAGAGTCTTGTAGTCGGTGGCGTTAAATTGCGTCATAGTTGTTATATTATCCTTGTCCGGAAGGACAGGTGGCATATTTTTCGTGCCTGATATAGAGGAGCTAATACCTTGTCTAATGCCTTCTATTTTAGTGCTAAAAAAGGATGCAAATTCATTGCATTTACTGGTAGATAGGAGTTCCTGAGCCATAGGTGCTGGTGGATTAGTTAGCTTATCAACAGTGTTAAAAAGGGTGCGTGCGTTATTTATATTATTATTTATAATCTTGGAGAAAAAGGATTGTCTGGCGCTTCTTATTTCTGTATTATAGGTTTGAAGATTCTCTTTATAGATATCATAGTAGCGCTATTTTGTTTTCCTTGATTCTAACACATCGACCAGTACGATGGGCTTGTTATGATTTACCTTTCACGTTAATCTAACATCATAAAATTGAATATTCACGAAGCGAGAGCGTTTTAAAGATGACTGAAACACTTTTTATTCCCTCTTAACACAACAAAATTATGTACGGACTCACCATTGAACATGAATGTTTTGTTATCAAAAACTGCATTCTGACCTCTAAAAATGACAACATTCTGTTGGGCTTGTGTTGGTCTACTCTTGTGTGTATTTGTAGCCGATTAAATGCAGTAAAACGCACGATAGGGTACTTTTACTAAAACTGAAACACTTTCTGCTATTATTACCGTGCTCACAAAGCGTAACGAGAACCGCTCAAAACAAGCCATAATTCTTCGCCGTTTTCAAGATATTTGCTCCCTTCTTCTTCGCTTGGCGTTCATGTAATCTGAGTACACATAACTGGGGTGGACTAAGTAGATTTCGTTAAGCTTCGTAATTGCGTGATGTAAATCACGTCCACATGCGCTTCCTCAGAGCTGTCATTTCGATAATGAATTCAACAACAACAAAAGAAAAAAATCAGAATGTTTCACATAAAAAAGAAGCGCAGTTAAGAAAAGCAGCAGAAAAGAATGAGAAGAATAGAGTATATTACGAGAAAAAACGCGGGAAAATTATAAAGAAAGTACAAGAAAGCCGAGAACCATTGTAACACCAAATGGAGGGGTGATTGTGCTACTCATCATAGTGGGAATACTAGCAACATCCGCTGTCCCAGTTGACCGTTAACAGCATCGCTGGTCCTCTTGGTTGTCAGGCTCCCATTCATTATCGGGACCTCACCAAAATGAATAGTTTTAAAGCACAAACGAACTACGGAGGATAATACTAATACTAATAATTTTCTTAATCAAAGATATCTGTTTTTATGAGCTGATAAGTAGCCATGGTTTCATTTATTTTGTTATCGTGCGCAAGGATAAATCACATTGTAAAAATAAGAAAACTTTTTGCCAGATATTCTTTTTCTTTTGTAAGACAATATAACTTTGCAAATACATCAGATATCCAAAAAACCAATAACTTTTGGCGTTAGTACTCTTTTTTTCAATCTATTATCATAGTAGTAGTCGTAAACTACTAGTAGTTTGTGCTTTAAGACTAGTCATTTCAGCGAGTTTCTGAAAATGAATGGGAGTGAACTGGGAGCCTGACAACTGGGAGTAACGGTCATCATCATCATCATCTACCGCTTATCCGGAGTCGGGTCGCGGAGGCAGTAGGCTAAGCAGGGGGTTCCAGACGTCCTTCTCCCCAGCGACGCTTTCCAGCTCCTCCTGGGGGATCCCGAGGCGTTCCCAGGCCAAAGGGAGGCGCCCGGGGGGCATCCTAATCAGATGCCCGAACCACCTCAGCTGGCTCCTTTCGATGCGAAGGAGCAGTGGCTCTACTCCGAGCTCCCTCTGGATGTCCAAGCTCCTCACCCTATCTCTAAGGCTGAGCCCGGCCACCCTACGGAGGAAGCTCATTTCGGCTGCTTGTATCCGCAATCTCGTTCTTTCGGTCACGACCCAAAGTTCGTGACCATAGGTGAGGGTAGGAACGTAGATCGACTGGTAGACCGAGAGCTTCGCCTTCCGGCTCAGCTCCCTCTTCACCACGACGGTCCGGCACAACGCCCGCATTACTGCGGACCCTGCACCGATCCGCCTGTCGATCTCCCGCTCCATTTTACCCTCACTTGTGAACAAGGCCCCGAGATACTTGAACTCCTTCGCTTGGGGCAAAGACTCATTCCCAACCTGGAGGGAGAATTCCACCGTTTTCCGGCAGAGAACCATGGCCTCAGACTTGGAGGTGCTGACTCTCATCCCGGCCGCTTTGCACTTGGCTGCAAACCGCCCCAGTGTGTGCTGGAGGTCACGGTCCGATGAAGCCAGCAGAACCACGTCATCCACGAAAAGCAGAGACGCAATACTGAGGTCACCAAACCGGACACTCTCCTCACCTCAGCTGCGCCTTGAGATCCCGTCCATGAATACCACAAACAGGACCGGTGACAAGGGGCAGCCTTGGCGGAGTCCAACACCCACCGGGAACGCGCCTGACTTAGTGCCGAGGATGCGGACACAGCTCTCACTTTGGTCGTACAGGGATCGGATGGCTCGCAACAACGGCCCCGGTACCCCGTACTCCCGCAATACCCCCCACAGGATCCCCCGGGGGACACGATCGAAGGCCTTCTCCAAGTCCACAAAGCACATGTAGACTGGATGGGCAAACTCCTATGCCCCCCCGAGCAACCCTGCTAGGGTAAAGAGCTGTTCCACGGCCAGGGCGAAAGCCACATTGCTCCTCCTGAATCTGAGGTTCGACCAACGGTCGGAGCCTCCTTTCCAGCACCCTCGAGTAAACTTTCCCGGGGAGGCGATACCCCGATAATTGGAGCACACCCACCCTCTTCTTGAAGATGGGACCACCACCCCGGTCTGCCACTCTGCAGTCACTGTCCCCGAATTCCACACGACACTGAAGAGGCGTGTCAGCCAAGACAGCCCAACAATGTCCAGAGCCTTCAGCATCTCAGGGCGAATCTCATCCACCCCCGGCGACTTGCCACTGCGTAGCTTTTTGACTACCTCAGCGACTTCCGCCAGGCATATGGGTGCGGACCCCCCGGAGTCTTCAGGCTCTGCCTCTTCCACAGAGGATGTGTTGGTCGGGTTCAGAAGCTCCTCGAAGTGCTCTTTCCACCGCCCGACAACATCCCCAGTCCGGGTCAGCAGTTCTCCTCCCCTGCTGAACACAGCCTGGGTCAAGCCCTGCTTTCCCTTTCTGAGGTGTCGGATAGTTTGCCAGAACTTCCTCGAGGCCGACCGAAAGTCCTTCTCCATGGCCTCCCCGAACTCCTCCCATACCTGGGTTTTTGCCTCAGTGACTGCTGAAGCCGCAGCCCTTCTGGCCCTCCGGTACCTGTCTGCTGCTTCAGGAGACCCCCGGGCCAACTAAGCCCGAAAGGCCTCCTTCTTCAGCTTGACAGCTTCCCTCACCGCTGGTGTCCACCAGCGGGTTCTGGGGTTGCCGCCACGACAGGCACGATAGTCTTCTGGCCACAGCTCCTGCCCGCCGCCTCGGCAATGGAGGCTTTGAACATGGCCCACTCGGACTCCATGTCCCCAGCCTCTCCCGGGATACACGAGAAATTCCTCCGGAGGTGGGAGTTGAAGACCCTGCGGACGGGGGCCTCCGCCAGACGTTCCCAGTTCACCTTCACTACACGTTTGGGTTTACCGGATATGTCCGGCAGTCTGTCCGGCCACCTGATCCAACTCACCACCAGGTGGTGATCGGTTGACAGCTCTGCTCCTCTCTTCACCCGAGTGTCCAAGACATACGGCCGCAGATCTGATGATACGACCACATGGGCCACCCTATGCTCGAACATGGTGTTCATTATGGACAATCCGTGACCAGCACAGAAGTCCAATAACAAAACACCACTCGGGTAAAGATCGGGCAGGCCGTTCCTCCCAATCACCCCTTCCAGGTTTTTCCATCGTTGCCCACGTGAGCGTTGAAGTCACCCAGCAGAAATATGGAGTCCCCGGGCGGGACACTTTCCAGTATGCCCCCCAGTGACTGCAAGAAGGCCGGATACTCCGAACTGCCGTTTGGTGCATAAGCACAAACAGCAGTCAGAGCTTTCCCCTCGGCGACACGTAGTCGCAGAGAGGCGACCCTCTCATTCACCCTTGTGAGTATCCCTACACCCGCCCGGCGCCTCTCACCCTGGGCAACTCCGGAGAAGAATAGGGTCCAGCCCCTCTCCAGGAGTTTGGTTCCGGAGCCAGTGCTGTGCGTGGAGGTGAGCCCAACTATATCTAGTTGGTACCGCTCCACCTCCCGCACCATATCCGGCTCCTTCCCCGCCAGCGAGGTGACATTCCACGTCCCCAGAACCAGTCTGCGATGCTGGGGATCAGCACGCCCGGATCCCCACCTTCGCCCACCGCCCGTCTGGCAAAGCACCCGACTCCCATGCCGATCCCTGCGGGTGGTGAGCCCACATGGTGGCGGCCCCATGTTCCCTTTTCGGGCTGTGCCCGGCCGGGCCCCATGGGGTAAGGCCCGGCCACCAGATGCTCGCTGATGGGCTCCCCCCCCAGGTCTGGCTCCAGGAGGGTGCCCCGGTTTCCCTATTCCGGGCGAGGTTATCTGGTACTGATGGAAGTCTTTGAATCGCTCTTTGTCTGGTCCCTCAGACAAAGAGTCTGGAGTAACGGTGATGCTGTTAAATGGGCAGTTCACCCAAAAATTTATTTTTGATATGTTTCTACAAACCCCAAGTGCTATCTATCCATCCAGGTGGTTTCACTGAGAACTCACTAGTTCTGCAGATATCCGCTGCAACTCACCTTGACATCAATGCAAGAATCGGACAGTGTACGGGGTCCGCGCCATCCTGTAAGCACCATGTGCTGAACAGTTGCCACATATACCCATAGGCTATCTTCGTAGAGGGGGCTATGGAGTTAAGTGGCATTCGCAGGATGGGGGAACCGCACCCAATTATCGAAGGGTCGGGCTCCTCAGTGGCTATAGGCAGAGCTTCATCCTGTTTGGTCAAGAATGCCAAACAGTGCTGCTCTGTTGCGATAACAGATCCTCTCGAAATAGGATCTCACAGGGCGGATCGTAAACAAGGCAGAGGATCGTGGGAAACCAGGGTTTCATCGGCCATCTGGGGGCTACCAGCAAGAGTTTGTGGTTGCCTATGCTGACCTTGTGCAGGGTCGCATTGATCAGCGACTCTGGCAGAAAAGCGTACAGCAGCACATTCATGTGCTAATGCGTCCATCCTCAGGGGGCTCGAATGCTCGTTCACCGAGAACCACTGGGGGCAATGAGTAGACTCTTGAGAGGCGAACAGGTTTCTTTGAGCATGACTGAAGCATCGCCATATCTCCTTCACCACCTCGGGGTGGAGACACCATTCGCCAGGACGAATCTTCTGGCGATAGAACATACCTGGTAGGTGTACGGCACGCACAAAGGTAAATCTGGGAAGTGCCCATGTTGGCAGACGCTGGGTCACTTCTAACGATTAGCGGGACTTTAGCCTTGATGATTTATATGGTACACACTGTTGAGGTGTTTTCTGACCTCACAATCACATGCTTGCCCCGCAGTATGGGCAAGAAGTGTCTTAGTGCTAGAAACACCGCTTGGAGTTCGAGCACGTTGATATTGTCCGATTGATGTAGTAGGTCCCTGAGCTGGGCGGTGCTGGCAGATAGCCACCCAACCAGTCAGTGAAGCTGTCGTTACCACTATGCGTCGTGATGGTATAACCCCTATTCGGACCGCTTTCGTTAGGTGGCTGACTCGTCGCCATGGGCAGACTACCCCCATTTGAGGTGCAGCGACATGGCGTTCAACCATTGTTGAAGTGGCCTGGCTGTCAAGAGTCCGAGAGGCACGACTGCTGAGGCGGCCATGATTAGGCCCATAAGCCTCTGAAAAACCCTAATTTTGAGGACCTGGTTCACTCTGAACTGACACCCGGTCGAGCACAGTAGCTTTTTCGATGGGGCATCAATGATGCCTTCATGCTCTTTGAATCGAGCAGTAGCCCGATGTATTCGATGGACTGTATCGGTACTAGCTGGTTCTTGCCATAGTTGACGTTGATGCCCAGCTTGGCAATGTGTTCCAATGTCTTGGCAGTGTGTGTGAGCGCCATGCCGTACGATTCGGCACATATCAGCCAATCGTCTAGGCATAATTCTCAGCCCCCTCAGCTGGAGCGGTGATAGGAATGCACTCATACAGCGAGTAAATACACGTGGGGCCAGAGACAGACCGAACGGAAGGACATTGAAATTGTATGCCCGACCTCGGAATGAAAATTGTAGGAAACGACAATGTTCCACCCAGATAGGAATGTGGAAGTACGCGTCCTTTAAATCCACAGCCATGAACTAATCCCCTGGTCGTACAGCATGTATAACGTCTAATGTCTGGAGCATCCGGAAAGTGTATTGTTTTAGATACACGCTTCACTGATTGAGGTGTCGACCTCTGCATCAAGCATAGTCTGCGACTGCACGATCATTAGCCATGTCAGTGTATTACTAATTTGTGCCGTCCTGGCAGCTGCAATATAAGCCTTACAGAGCAGATTGTCTGTTGCTTTGCATTGTGGCCGAGGGCAGCGGGCGTCTGCCTGAACCGCCTCCTCTGGGATACCACCAATGCCGCAATGGCAAGTTCCACAGAGGGCATTCGGTTCAGCCCATGGACCGCAGCATCCCACGTGGACGCAAACGTCCTACAGTTTTTGGCCACCCATTGTATACCAGGACGTGGCCAGCATTTATTTAGCTCACCCAGGAAATCGTTCGATGCTGGCATGGCACACTGCGCCCCCTGGGGGGTGGGCGGGCGTTTGTGAAATCTAGATGTCTCTGTAGTGCAGGCCTGAGGAATATCGCAACCCATGCATGCCAGGGCTGCATGGAGAATAGTTTGTAGAGAGGCCGAGTAACCCACTGAACTGTTACGCTGCGTTCTCACATCGAGCAACTTCGGTCGCCCAGTCGCCGGAAGTCCATTCATTCTCTATGAAGCTGAGCAACGGTCAGCGAACTGAGCAACTTGGCAACTGAGCGACCAAAATCGGCCGATAAATGTTGCCCGCAATTTAACTTTTGAGCAACCATCGGCCGTAACAGCTAATCAGAGTTCCACGCTTCATATTTCCCCAACCGACACGAAACCATTTCGTGAATAATTGTTCCGCCCGATTTCACTCAAATTGCAGCAATGGAGGAGCAGCTAATAATAATGGTCCAAGCCTACCACATCCTGTTCAATGTATAACATAACCTTAAAGGATATATGTGGCTGTTCTACCAATATCACATTGAGCCCAAACTACATGTTGAGTTTTATACATAAATCTATGTATCTAGATAGATAGATAAAGATCGCTAGCTCGCGACGAAGATAGATATATGCTAGCCTATCGCTAGTTGCTCGCTGTGAGAACGCAGCGTTAGTGGAACCCGAGCTTCCCACCGACCCTCTGTCAGATCGGTCTACTGTGTCAGACCGACTCTGAGCAAACTGGGTGTTTGATGCTGCTGTAGAGAGTGCATCAAACTCTTCCAAATTCGGATCCCTGTATGAATCCTCCTCTGCTGAGGGCCCCTGTGGGGGACCGCGCTGGGGAGCCATTTCTGCTTTCGCACGGTCTTCCAGCCTCTCAGTCAGCTGTTGCACTGCAGCACATAGCTGTGTGACTTCTGCGGACAGGTTTCTGCCCCTGCCAGCCTTGCCCTTTTTTCCGTGGAGGGCCCTTGGCAGTGGAAATACCCTTATGTTTGGGGGCAACCTCCGAGGCGCAGGCAGCACCGGGTGTCCCCATCAGCTATATCCATGCACTAGGTGCTCATGCCTTAGCAAGATAAAGAGCACCCGAGGACACAACGTGGCGGTGGTCTTGAGTCGGGGAAGTCAGGGCAGGTAGTGTAGCGCACATGCTACTCTGCCACATAGACCCATCCATGTAGCTGTGCGCTCACCGATTGGGAAAGTTTTACTGGGGTGCTGTCGCAGCCAGTACAGACTTATAATCAATCACCAGAGCCGTAACTCGTAGATTGTACAAAACCAAATTCATAGCTCCCCCACATTCAGTGCACAAGGTGCTCATGCCTTAGCAGAATAAAAAGCACCCAAGGATGATAAAACGTGGCGGGTGGTCTTGAGAAGGGGAAGCCGGGGCAGATAGTGTAGCGAATCACGCTACTCTGCCTTATAAACCAATCGATGTAGCACCGCGCTAACCGATTGGGAAAGTCTTACTGGGGTGCAGTCGCAGCCAATACAGACTTGGAATCAATCACCGGAGCCATAGCTCGCTGATTGTACGATACCAGATCTCACTGGGGTACACCCACGCCCAGGTTCGATCAATGGAATTACAGAAAGATACAAACCTGTACTTTACTGCATACAAACCTGTTCACCGCGTGAATCTGTTTCGCTGGAGTGAACAAAATAAACGCGGTAGCACTGTGTGCCTAACCGCAGCAGTATATATATATATGCTACACGTAAACAACTGAAGTTTAGCGTTAGAAATATATCAGAGAAATGATATCCGTCTTAGAATAGCAAAGCTACATGTCGCATGCAAGTGCTTATCACCGCCTTTGGAGGACGATAAGAATCGTAGTCCCGACTAAAGTCACTAGTGCGCTAGTGGGATTCGCACAAGATACAAACAGTCTTACGTCTCACTATGCATCGGCGAGAAAAACTAAGAGGATTTTCACACTGATGCTCCCCCCTTTATAGGGTGGAATTACGTCACTACGTGGAGGTCATGTCCATGACATATGCTGATATAAGAGTCTCGATGCATCTGGCCCCAGAAGATCCCGTTTGTTGACCCTAATGGTCGGAGGAACAAAATAGAACAATAGTCAGTACATTTCGAGCACAGTCTATCATGTCATCCATGTTCATTTAACTTAGGATATACAGGGGGTGGACAAAATATCGGAAACGCCTACAAAAACAGAATATCTAGTAACTAATAACAAGTAGGCCCACCCTTTGCCTTCAAAACAGTTTCAGGAATGCTTTCATACAATTTCTGAACTGTGCATCAAAGTTAAAGCCATTTTTCAGGGGTGTTTCTGATATTGTGTTCACCCCCTGTATGTCTGCAATAAGTATACAGTAAAATAGTTTTTAATTTAGAATTTTTATTCAAGATAAATTACCCATGAATCCTGTCTCTCCTGTCTCTAAAAGTTTTAATTACTCTAAAAAGTGTAGGAAAGCAAGTGAAAATATTATAACTAAAGTTCAGTTGGAGCTCTCCATTCACCCTCCACCATGCAGGTTCCTATTGTTCAGCAAATTAGCAATTAGACGTGTGAATAGGACAGTAGCTTATAGCCTCAAAAAAAAAAAAAACCTCATGATTCTTGCCGCTCTGCGAACTGCCAGCAAGTTTGGCACACGTAGCCTGCGTGTATCCCCAAATTTAACAATTAAAAACAAAAAAAACAAAAAATTAAAAGTTCTTAATTTACTTGAAAGCGTCAGTGACGGTCAGTACAAACAACCGGGTTGTGCCTACGACATTTTCCACATGTCATGCTCTGGCACTTGTTTCCAACGTGTTTACCCTCTTGGCACTGTCTTCTCTTCGAGGCTGAATTATATATTAACAGTCAAGCCGGAAAGTCTGCACACCCCTTTCACCTTCTCCACGTTTTATTACGTTACAGACATATACTACAATAGATTGAGTTAATTTTTTGTCTCACATCTACACACAATAGCCAATAATGACAAAGTGAAAACGGGTTTTTAGAAAATATGCAATTTTATTTTACTGACAAAAATAGGTTATTTAGGGGTTACATATCGGTATACACCCTTAGCCTAATACTTGGTTGCTGCACCTTTGGCAGCGATTACAGCTTCAAGGCGTCTTGGAAAAGAAGCTACGAGCTTGGCACACTTGTTTTTGGACATTTTTGCCCATTCCTCTTGGCATATCTTTGCAAGCTCCGTCAGGTTGGATGGGGAGCGTCGGTACACAGCCATTTTCAGCTCTTTCCAAGGCCCGTTTTCCCCGATTGCTCAGTTTGGCCGGGCGGCCAGGTCTAGGAAGATTCTTGGTGGTTCCAAACTTCTTCCATTTACGAATGATGGTGGCCACTGTGCTCTTCGGGACCTGTAAAGCTGCAGAGATTTTTCTGTACCCTTCTCCAGATCTATGCCTTGACACAATCCTGTTTCCAGGGGTGTAAAAAGTACCCAGAAATTATACTTCACATCACAGCATCCAGTTGTAAAGTTGGCCAAACTACAGCCCTGAAAAAAATTAAGGGTTTAGTTGAGTTTCTTTTTTATACGTGGGTTCGACATTGCACATCCTAAGGTTCTTGTCAAATAGTTCTTCTGATAGTAGGTGTCTAATCAAAGATCCCCGCTTTCTAGTCTTGCACCAAGACCAATCAGCATGGTTTTGGGCGGGTTAATTTTCCATTGATTGGGATTTGATTAGCTGTTTTAAATAAAGTGTTGCCGCAGGATTAATAATGTTAACGTTAGTTCGGCCAGAGAAACGAATATACTAATTACAATCGCTGGACCGGCGAGATTTGTATTTTGTCTACATTTTAAATGTAAAGAGTAAAAAGTACTTTTTTTTTCTGAAATGTAATTGAGTAAAAGTACAAGTATAAAACTTAATAAGACTCGAGTTTGCTCTGACATGCACTGTCAACTGTGGGACCTTATATAGGCAGGTGTTGGCAATCCCCAATCATGTCCAATCAATTGAATTTATCACAGGTGGACTCCAATTAAGTTGTAGAAACATCTCAAGCAGAATCAGTGGAAACAAAATGCACCTCAGCTCACTTTTGGGTGTCATATCAAAGGGTGTGCACACTTGTGTACATATTATATTTTACATATAGATATTTAATAAATTAGCACAAATGTCAAAAAACCTGTTTTCACTTCGTCATTATGGGCTATTTTGTGTAGAATGTTGAGACAAAAAATGAACTCAATCTATTGTAGAATATGTCTGTAACGTAATAAAACGTGGAGAAGGTGAAAGGGGTGTGCAGACTTTCCAGCTTGACTGTGTATATACATATATATATTATTGTGTTGGTTTCTGTTCACATGGCAAATACATTTAGATTATATTTAAGATTTCTAGGTCCAGACAACTTTGTGGAGTTCCGTGTCACACACTGTGATAATAAAACCCTGGGAGGGACAGAAAAGCAGGACACAGGAAGATGCAGCAGTTCCGGCTTTCACCGGACTTTATTAAAGAGAGCGAGTGGTTTCAAAATAAAAGTACAAAACAGAAATCTTCATCTTTCACCCTCACGGGATCTTGACAAAAATAGAAAGACATAGAATGGAAACAAGAAAGACAAAATAAACCAACACAAACCAACGCTTTTCAGAAGCGGACTTCTCGTGTCCCGTGTTTCTTACTCACTCGCTCTCTCTGTTGCGGGGATTTCCCGGTCTCAAACCCCTCCTGTGGAAAGGAAGCACACGTTTCAGCCCTGGGCTGATTAGTTAATCCCCAGGTGTGTGCCTACTTAACCAGTAGGCGTGGCCCCAGATTGTTCCGATTCCCTCCGCCAGACGGAGCCCTGCCACAATAGGCTACAAACAATATAGGCAGTCATAAGTCCAACAAAACACATATACAGTATATATTATTTTACAGAGTAAAATTGTACCCCTTTTTTTATTAGATTTTAATTTAAAGCGCCTGGGGCATCAAAGACTATTTTATTTGCGCTATCAATTTAAACATTTTTCTGTTGGCCTATGCAATTTGTGGAATAGCTAGGTGCATAGCATATTCTATCTCGTTCCTTGAAATCGTCTACACATAGCCAAGGAATTAATTGCGCAAAAATGTTTCAATGCGAACGATTGTGCAAAATGTTTTTGAAGCTAAATACGCAGCAGGTGGAGTGAATTGTTCATTTTTAAAATTGAGTTAGCGTTTTTTTTTACTCAGTCATCAAAGAAAGGGATAAAGAAGTGTTCTACTAATAACTTGCTAATGTGATAGTTGTCCTCTCAATAGAGCAGTTGTGAGCTAAAAACTTTCAGTGATCCTTAGGTGTGAATGGTGACTGGGAGAGTGGTAGGGGGCGGGGGGCGTGCTTTAGTTGTCATGTGACCGCTTTTACCCCTCTTTCTTTTCCAGAAAGTAATTTTGGAAATTTTAAAACATGACCAGGTATATATGACATATTTAGGAAAAATCATGAAAGGAGGCCACCGTGCAACTCTCCTGCTAGGAGATATTAAAGTTCAAAATGCTCCTGTCATTCTAGTGTTAAGAACAAACCGATGAGATTTGGAACATGGTCACGTGATGATCTTAGTTACATCACAGTAGCATCACGTGAGGAGGCCTATTCCCATTTTCGCCCCCAATCTCCACTGAACTCTATGGTTCCCTCACAAGGAGCATACAGCTAACTAGCTAGGTATAGTTTGGCTAACAGTTATGAAGTTCAGGGTTTATTCAGGGTTCCTCTCCAGAATACAGCTCAGTTCTGGCTATTCACAGACCTTGTTGTGCACGTTTTTTTTTTTTGTTTTTTTTTAAATGACTTTCTCCCGAAATACGCCACCTGGGTATATCCACACAAAGCCTGAACAGTCTGAGGCTTATGTCAACACAGTGCGCCCTAGAAAACTGGCGTGCTTTGGTTCAGACTTTGTGCGTAGATATGCAGTTGGTGTACTTTGGTGTATATTGTAGCCGCTTTGACCACCAGAAACTTTATTCTGTTGAGGTCCATTATATCGGTCTTTAGATTCTGACCTGGATCAAATGCATACGGTCTTTAGATTCTGACCTGGGTCAAATGCATACGGTCTCTAGATTCTGACCTGGGTCAAATGCATACGGTCTTTAGATTCTGAGACAAAACAAAAATCTTGCAGATCTCTGAAAATATTCAGTGAAATACACGACTAACCAAAACGTACAATACCAGAATATAATTTGTTCTGAATATAGTAAAATGGTTAGTAATCTGCAGGAATTGTACTGGTATCTAATAAATGGGTTAAATTATTTCACATAAATATTTGACAAAGATCTGCTTTCACTTCCAATAGGAGAGCCCCACAGAGAGCCGGCACCTACTGATAACAAAGGTAAGGAAGGAGTTGTCATTCTTTGTGATCAATGCACTTCACATAATTCTGTCCCTCCATAATCCACACTATTCCATATCAACAGTGGAATATATATTTTTTTAATGATATTATATAAGGCACATACGTTTTTGGATTTTGGACTGAGAGCCTATTTAGAAAATATCCCAGATCTTTCCTAGAAAACATTATACAAAACCCTTTATTCATTCTCTAATGTACAGCATCTTTTACATACAGTAAAACATTTAAATGTTTTTATTTTTATTTAATTTAAATGTTTCGGTGAGCACAACCCAAGAGCCAGAATTGAGTCTTACATCTATAACCTAATACATGTAGGCTAGCATTTTGCAAAGTGTAATGTAAGATCCATGGGAAGTGTTTTTTTCAAATAACAATTTAATTCAAACAAATTGATATTACAGCGGTAATATGTCATTTAAAATTTTTTTGTGGATTTGGCGACATCTTTCGTGACAGTTTTGTTTACACACTCCAAATTCAAAACAGTTTTATTCTAAACAAAACTACACACCCAAACAAAGCGCCATGCTTGGGGGTGCAGCACTAGGAGCACATTGAGGGGTTCATTGGTTTGCTTGGGGGTGCAGCACTTGGAACACATTGAGGGATTCATTGGTTATCTTGGGGGTGTAGCACTAGGAACACATTGAGGGGTTCATTAGTTTGCTTGGGGGTGCAGCACTTGGAACACATTGAGGGATTAATTGGTTATCTTGGGGGTGTAGCACTAGGAACACATTGAGGGGTTCATTAGTTTGCTTGGAGGTTCAGCACTAGGAGCACATTGAGGGGTTCATTGGTTTGCTTGGGGGTGCAGCACTAGGAGCACATTGAGGGGTTCATTGGTTTGCTTGGGGGTTCAGCACTAGGAGCACATTGAGGGGTTCATTGGTTTGCTTGGGGGTTCAGCACTAGGAGCACATTGAGGGGTTCATTGGTTTGCTTGGGGGTTCAGCACTAGGAGCACATTGAGGGGTTCATTGGTTTGCTTGGGGGTTCAGCACTAGGAGCACATTGAAGGGTTAATTGGTTTGCTTGGGGGTGCAGCACTAGGAGCACATTGAGGGGTTGATTTACTAAAGGTTTGCGTGTACAAAAAAATGTGTAAAACTTACCACCCGCAAAGAAATCATCCGTGGCGATCAACTAACGAGGTGTAAAGAAGATTGCATGTGCTAAAATTGATATTTTGATATTTTCAACGTGAAAAAATTACGTTACAGTTTTAAATACACAATAAATGTATTGTCGCAGGCAAATGTTAATTTTCCAGAGTTGCATGAGCCAAGATATAAAATCAATTCAGCTTTTAATATAATAATAGAAGACATTTACAATGAAGTAATAAATTAAGCTTGACAGCAAGCGCCATATTTAATACTCATGTGCAACATAGCGCCTGTTCATATGTCCATATTTATTAACCTTCAGAGGTGGACATCCAGGGGACATAGGGCCTGTTCATATGTCCATATTTATTAACCTGCAGAGGTGGAAATCCAGGGGACATCAAGTAAAAGTCATAGCTCCAATCACCTGGATTTGCTAATTAACATAATTCTTCAGCGAAGATGTAGAACTAATTAGTTAAATCAGCTGGCTGAGTCTATGGGTGGAAGAAACACATGGCAGGACTTTTACTTTATGTCCCCTGGATTTACATCTCTGCTAACCTGACACACCTGCACTTAGTGTACATGAACTGTGATAAAAGTGGAGGCCAGCTAAATTGTATTGGATGGCCTTAATGCATCTGACACACTGTCAGCTATAGATCATACAATGAAGGATATCTTACCACAGACTTTTTTGTACAAAACCACTTCACAATGAGTCATATAATCCAAGTATAAGCTTCTTATTGTTGTGCTCAGATGCAACACAACCATGAAAGGTTTAACACTGGTTTTTCTCTCTTCAGATGAATCCATAAAAAGAGCCCAGCAGACACTGAAAACCCATCTGCAGGAGAAGTTTAAATTCATACGTGAAGGTCTTGCAAGGCAGGGCCATCGAACCCTCCTGAATGAGATCTATACAGAGCTCTACATCACAGAGGGGGGAAGTGGGTGGGTCAATAATGAACACGAGGTCAGACAGATTGAGAGAGCATACAAGAGACAAACCACACAGGAGACTGCAATTCCCTGCAATGACATCTTCAAGCCTTTACCTGGACAAGAGAAACCCAGAACTGTGCTTACAAAGGGTATCGCTGGCATTGGGAAAACCGTCTCTGTGCAGAAGTTCATTCTGGACTGGGCCGAAGGAGAAGCCAATGATGACATTGATTTCATCTTCACTCTTCCTTTCCGAGTTCTGAATAAAGAGGAGGACAAAGTCAGTCTGATGCAACTTCTCCAGCGCTTCTTTCCACAACTGAAAGAGATCAAAAGTATTGAAGGTGATGAAGTCAAAGTTGTGTTTATCTTTGACGGTCTGGATGAGTGTCGACTTCCTCTAGATTTTCAAAACAATAAGAACTGCTGTGATATAACAGAGTCATCATCAGTGGATGTGCTGCTGACTAACCTCATTCAGGGGGAACTGCTTCCCTCTGCTCTCCTCTGGATCACCTCCCGACCAGCAGCAGCCAATCAGATCCCTCCTGAGTGTGTTGACCAGGTGACAGAGGTACGAGGGTTCAATGAACCACAGAAGGAGGAGTACTTTAGAAAGAGAATCAGAGATCAGAAACTGGCCAGCAGAATTATCTCACACATAAAGTCATCCAGGAGTCTATACATCATGTGTCACATACCAGTCTTCTGCTGGCTTTCTGCTACTGTTCTGGAGACAATGTTGGGTAAAGTGAAGAGTGGAGATCTGCCCAAAACTCTGACAGAATTGTACACACGCTTCCTGCTCATTCAGACTAATCTGAAGAATCGGAAGTATCAAGGCATCAATGAGAGGAACCTAAAGAAAATGACAGCGTCAGATACAGAAATCATCTTGAAACTGGGGAAGCTGGCTTTTCTACAGCTGGAAAAGGGCAATCTGATATTCTATGAAGAGGACCTGAGAGAGAGTGGCATTGATGTCAGTAAAGCTTCAGTGTACTCTGGGGTGTTCACAGACATCTTTAAAAAGGAGAAGTGTGAGTTGGATGAGGAGATGGTCTACTGCTTTGTGCATCTGAGCATTCAGGAGTATCTGGCTGCCTTGTTTGTATTTCATTCATGTGTAAGTAAGAACATAAATGAACTCACAGCAGAAGAATCAGAACCTCACAGTGGCAGAGTGCAACTGTCTGAGTTACAAAGGAGTGCAGTGGATCAGGCCTTACAGAGTAAGAATGGACACCTGGACCTTTTCCTCCGATTCCTTCTCGGCCTCTCTCTGGACTCCATTAAGACTCTCTTAGAAGGGCTAATGAAAAACACAGGAATCAGATCACCTGTATCAGACCCACAGACAGGACGTAGATCACCTGTACCAGACCCACAGCCACAGACAGGAAGCAGATCACCTGTACCAGACCCACAGCCACAGACAGGAATCAGATCACCTGTACCAGACCCACAGACAGGAAGCAGATCGCCTGTACCAGACCCACAGTCACAGACAGGAAGAAGATCGCCTGTACCAGACCCACAGTCACAGTCAGGAAGCAGATTCCCTGTACCAGACCCACAGCCACAGACAGGAAGCAGATCGCCTGTACCACAGCCACAGACAGGAAGCAGATCACCTGTACCAGACCCACAGCCACAGACAGGAATCAGATCACCTGTACCAGACCCACAGACAGGAAGCAGATCGCCTGTACCAGACTCACAGTCACAGACAGGAAGCAGATCGCCTGTACCAGACCCACAGTCACAGTCAGGAAGCAGATTCCCTGTACCAGACCCACAGCCACAGACAGGAAGCAGATCGCCTGTACCACAGCCACAGACAGGAAGCAGATCGCCTGTACCAGACCCACAGTCACAGACAGGAAGCAGATCGCCTGTACCAGACCCACAGCCACAGACAGGAAGCAGATCGCCTGTACCAGACCCACAGTCACAGTCAGGAAGCAGATCGCCTGTACCAGACCCACAGCCACAGACAGGAAGCAGATCGCCTGTACCACAGCCACAGACAGGAAGCAGATCGCCTGTACCAGACCCACAGTCACAGTCAGGAAGCAGATCGCCTGTACCAGACCCACAGCCACAGACAGGAAGCAGATCGCCTGTACCACAGTCACAGTCAGGAAGCAGATCGCCTGTACCAGACCCACAGTCACAGTCAGGAAGCAGATCGCCTGTACCACAGTCACAGTCAGGAAGCAGATCGCCTGTACCAGACCCACAGTCACAGACAGGAAGCAGATCGCCTGTACCAGACCCACAGCCACAGACAGGAAGCAGATCGCCTGTACCAGACCCACAGTCACAGTCAGGAAGCAGATCGCCTGTACCAGACCCACAGCCACAGACAGGAAGCAGATCGCCTGTACCACAGCCACAGACAGGAAGCAGATCGCCTGTACCAGACCCACAGTCACAGTCAGGAAGCAGATCGCCTGTACCAGACCCACAGCCACAGACAGGAAGCAGATCGCCTGTACCACAGTCACAGTCAGGAAGCAGATCGCCTGTACCAGACCCACAGCCACAGTCAGGAAGCAGATCTGATAAAGGAACACGCAAAACAAACTCTATTGGAACTTTCATAAAAAGACTATTTAAATGTAAAGGAAGCAGATCGCCTGTACCAGACCCACAGACACAGACAGGAAGCAGATCGCCTGTACCACAGCCACAGACAGGAAGCAGATCGCCTGTACCAGACCCACAGTCACAGTCAGGAAGCAGATCGCCTGTACCAGACCCACAGCCACAGACAGGAAGCAGATCGCCTGTACCAGACCCACAGTCACAGACAGGAAGCAGATCGCCTGTACCACAGCCACAGACAGGAAGCAGATCGCCTGTACCAGACCCACAGCCACAGACAGGAAGCAGATCGCCTGTACCAGACCCACAGACACAGACAGAAAGCAGATCAAAGAGCATTAAGAAAACAGTCCAGTACATTAAGGAGAAGATCAGAGAGGAATCTTCAGCAGAGAGGACCATTAATCTGTTCCACTGTCTGAATGAACTGAATGACAACTCTCTCGTGGAGGAAATCAAGAATTCCCTGAGATCAGGAAAACTTTCTGATGAAGAGCTGGAACCACACCAATGTTCAGCTCTGGCCTTTGTGTTACTGATGTCAGAGGAGATCCTGGATGAGTTTGACTTGAACACCTACAACACATCAGCAGCAGGTCATCAGAGACTGGTACCAGTAGTCAGGAACTGCAAGAAGGCCATGTGAGTATTATGTCATTAATAAAGTAGATTGTGGCAGCATATATTCACACTTTCTATTTCTAATGAGAGTAAAGTGCAATAAAATTGTCGAGCAAGCGAAAATTTGGTTTAAAAAAATGTATTATTATTATCTCTGAATAAAGATATAACAGCTTAGTGCCCTCATTTAATGTTCTGAATCCAGAACATGAGCAGCATCAAATGCAAACACTCCTCACTTTTTATATATTTTATTTTATTTAATTTACTAATTATTTTCAAAAATACCAATTGTCACATAAATAGCTAATTTGTTGATAGGCAGATTAATCTGATGGGTCAAAGTTTGTCAAAACATCAAACTCAAACAGATTAAAATAAAGAGAGGCTATATTAAGTTACAATATTAATATAAGGGGCTCTATTTTTGTGACCATGCAAGGCGCAAGTCCTGGGATAAGTGGAATTGCTAGTTTAGCCTCGCACAGAAACTGGATATCTCTTGCCTACACCAGGTTTGGTAGTTTCGTGGACATTTAATGACACAGACGCAACTACATTAACAAACACAATTTACTAGACAGACATGGAATTTAATTAAGACATAATCTTGAAAGAAATGAATGAAAGACAATAAAAAACCACATCTTGTCTCTCCCACGGTAAAACTAGGCAGCAAAAACCATAACCAGAAATCCCAGACTGTGATCAAAGCAAAGACCAACGACTGAGAAACGGGACAAATCACACAAGAGTAAAGGCTCATTTATGCTTACGAGGCCAACACTTTATGGCTTGTATTCACTCAACATTTGTCCTTAACTTGGACTTGGACGAGTAAATGCGCATGTTGCACTTTTTCTTAACAAACTTTTCTTCTAGTTATTGCTTTACTTGCCAAACTGTTTGTGAAGAAAAAACAATAATTGAATTGAATTGTAAGTTGAAAAGAAATGTTGCTTGAATCCCAGCCATGTGTTTGGAAGAGGCCGGTGGGGGACCGGGGATCCCCCTTTTCTTCCTGGTCCATGCATAATTAATTAATGATTAGAGGATGACCAAAGGCTACGGTTACACTACTCACTTCCATGTGATTTCTATGCGACTTCTGGTATCCGATATCACTGGGCTGCATTGAGTGACAGGTCTGGACGTGCACAAAACTGATTTTGTCCGCATTGGGATCGGATCTGCCAAACCACTTGGCGAGGTGGCCGAGCACACTTTGAGATCAGAATTACTTGTAGTTTGTGGCCTGGCACACTTTGAGATCAGAATTACTTGTAGTTTGTGGCCTAGCACACTGAGATCAAAATTACTTGTAGTTTGTGGCCTGGCACACTTTGAGATCAGAATTACTTGTAGTCTGTGGCCTAGCACACTTTGAGATCAGAATTACTTGTAGTCTGTGGCCTGGCACACTTTGAGATCAGAATTACTTGTAGTCTGGCCGTAATCTGACGTCTCAAAACACATTCACCGGAAAAACGTCTTTAAAGACCCCCACATTTTAGGCTCGGAGATGAGTAGTACGCTGCACATAGCTGTTCTGTGGTACGCTTTTCCAGACTTTTTACAGCCTTTAATCACCAATATCCCCTAAAAATTACTCACCAGCAAAGTTACACCACACACACACACACACACACACACACACACACTCACACACTCACACCTACAAGTAAAAACGACCCCCCCACTCCCACCCCTTCTTCACAGTATATTACATTGCATATAATGACCATTACCCATCCTAAAAATACATAGCATTGCTGCCCCAATTACATACAAATAAATAGATCCTCGTCCCTGAGCATGCAAACAGCACCATCCACAGGTAAAATATTTATTTTTTATAGATACAGACCTAAAATAAATTGAATTGAATGAATCCTGATCTACACTCCAATCCGGTTGGTGGCGGTAATGCACAATTTAATTCTTTACAAACCGCCATAAAACAACAAAAGAAGAAGGCAGTTCGGCTCTTTTTTCTGAGTCGGCTCTATTCGTACCATTCAGTTTGAAGAGTCAGAGTCGGATTTGCAATTTTGGTACTTCCGGTTAATACAGTAAAGCCGTTTGAGCCGCATCTTTTTCTTTCAGCGGCGCGAGCTGTAATTAGAAGCTGTTTCAGACAGCAGACCCTAGCTGGTAACAAAGTAGGCAAAATAAGTTCGTAAACTAGCATTGATATTTTATTCAGACCCAAACCATCTGAATGATACTCATTGCTAATATTCTCAATTTACAGTAGCCTACTCTCTCAAGCTAGTTTGCAAGCGCAGGTTACGTTTATTTACGACTTTCCCATCTCCGTTTTTTTCGATCATAGATTGTCACATTAGATCTTACAAGTAATAATAGACATTGAATGGTTATATTTGTATAGAGCTATTTCATCTATGCTAATATTGATCTTATTTTTTTATCAGATCCTAGAATCCAGTAGCCTACGTCTACTGAAAATGAGGTGGATGGAAGACTATAAGAGAGATAGCCAGCCAAATTTGACAAACTAATCTTGCTGAACACAATGGCAAATTAAGCCTAATTGTTTCATAGTTGACTGGAATTCGGTTGCAATTCTCGCAAACAGCCAAGTTTAATAATTTCATAATAAACAGTCGGCGTCTCGGAATATAATTAGATATAGGCTAACATAATTCCTTTGTCAATAGGGTTTCCGGTTGAATCACGCTGAGTAGTAAACCCGATTAATAGCTTAATGGTGTACTGCATTTTGCCCTTTGTTAAAACCACAGAACTCTATAAGAACAGTTATGTGGTTAAAACTCGAAAATGACTTCGGTTTGTGTCACGGCTCTGGTTCCGGCTCTGTCTGGAGCCGTGGGATATTGGTAGTATAGCTACTGTAGCTACGTATCTTTCTTTCAACCATTAGTAGTCATAATAACTTTGGAATGAGCTGGGGCGAGTATTAACTTCACAAAAGTGTGTGCAATATTGTTAGATCAAATTAAAATGTATTCTTATGTAGGTTATAACTTAGCAATCAGAAACTGCGCGCCGCGCATGAGTGTCTCGGGGGAGTGTCTCCCGGCTGGAGTAGAAAGCAGGCACTGGCAGAGTCAGAGCCAGAGCTATGAGCCAGAGCCAGAGCTTAGAGCCAGAGCCGTGGGTAAGCACGATTCCCTCGAACTGGCGAGTCGACTCAGCATAAAGAGTCATCCAAAAATACCGATTCGTTCGCGAACTGCACATCACTAGCTGTGTGTTAGCTTGCAATGCTGTTTATAAAGTGAATCTGCCTTTAGCTGTGTGTTAGCTTGCAGTGCTGTTTATAAAGTGAATCTGCCTTTAGCTGTGTGTTAGCTTGCAGTGCTGTTTATAAAGTGAATCTGCCTTTAGTTGTGTGTTAGCCAGCAGGACGTCTAATTCTCAGGTCCAAAGTGCTGCAGTTGGAGAGTGTAGCACAGGCATCTTCCTCAGAGCATCGACAACCTTAAAATCCTCAATTTCACTCTTCATCACTGGACACTATCATTGTTACATTTCAAATGTTACATGTTTTATAGATACCTAATATTATTATGCTATAATATATGAACTCTTCTTTTGCTGACTGAACAGCTGCAAACTCACAGAGAAGTCCTGTGATATTGTGGCCTCAGCTTTCCAGTCATCAAACTCACCCCTGAGAGATCTGGACCTCAGCTACAGTAACCTGGGAGATTCAGGAGTGAAGCTGCTCTGTGCTGGACTGATGAGTCCAAACTGTAAACTACAGAGACTGGGGTTAGTATTGCTGTGTACTGTGTGACTTTAAATTGAATTGGTGATTATGGCTGTTTAAGGGTTTGAATTTTTACACATAGTATATATACAGTGCCCTCCACTATTATCAGCACCCCTGGTAAAGATGAGTAAAAAGGGTTATAAAAGATTCACCGTTTGGTGAATTAGCTTAATCTCACACTGAAAAAATGAGAAAAATACAACCTTCAATTGAAGTAAATTTATTATGAGAATTATTATTATTATTTTTTAACAAAACCACGTGTGCCACAATTATTGGCACCCCTGCATTTATATATAGAATAAAGCAATCATTTTTAATATTTGGTCGCATATCCTTTGCATGCCATGACTTCCTGATGTCTGTGACCCAAACACATCAAAATATCTCGATATCTTAAAATTTGAATGGATCTTTCTGGTTTTAAAAGACTGTAACCTGAATTTTTATGTGTGAATATGAGTTTGCATGTTAGCACATTGACTGCGGTGCGCTTATATGAATAATGGGTGGCAAGACCCTGTTCCTGAGAGAGAGAGAGAGAGAGAGAGAGAGAGAGAGAGAGAGAGAGAGAGAGAGAGAGAGAGAGAGAGAGAGAGAGAGAGAGAGAGAGAGGAGAGAGAGAGAGAGAGAGAGAGAGAGAGAGAGAGAGAGAGAGAGAGAGAGAGAGAGAGAGAGAGAGAGAGAGAGAGAGAGATTTTAAAAACCCCTTTATTGGGACAAAAAATGTAAAAATAAAAAACCCAACAAGCCCAAACAACAACCCCTGTCCCCCCCCAACCACCAAATCAGAGCGTAAGAACTGAGGTCCCATCCCGTTGGGGTCCACTGAACACAAAACATTCCCCAGTCCCCACACCTCCCTAAAACATACTAAATTGTACACCAGTCTGTAAAAGGCATGTTAAATCCTGAGGCGAGCAGCCAGCACCCCAACATCATATTCTTGGGGTCCACTGACCCCTTCCCCAGAATACCATTTTTCCTCATTTTCCAAATGGTAAATTACATGCATGACGCTGACAAGAAACATATTCCGGAGCCAAAATACAGATTTTAAAGGTGAAAACCTCCACAAAAGAAATAAACCACTGCTTTAATAACTAAAAGAGCCGACCTAACTGAACACATTTGATAAGAATATGTTCCAGTGTCTCCACTTGAGAACAAAAAGGACACCCCTCCCCCACCCCTGGATCTAGGTGCGCCAAATGTCTGTTCGTAGCTCCACCCCACGTTAACAATCCTCATCACCTTCACACAGGTGTTGTATAGCGCTTTCTTCCCAACTGTTTCAAACTCCCCCAGCTCAGGAGTACTGAAGGGAGTATCCGCCCCTCCTCCTGCTCCACTCTCCCATGGCTGCAGTAACAGTAAGGGAGGAGAAGCCCCTCCTCCTGCGCCACTCTCCCATGGCTGCAGTAACAGTAAGGGAGGAGAAGCTCCTCCTCCTGCTCCACTCTCCCATGGCTGCAGTAACAGTAAGGGAGGAGAAGCCCCTCCTCCTGCTCCACTCTCCCATGGCTGCAGTAACAGTAAGGGAGGAGAAGCCCCTCCTCATATTTATTTTATTTTATTTATATATATATATATATTTACTTATATATATAGAAACATATTTTTTCATTCTATTTGCTATACATTTTGACAGTATCTTATAATCGGTGCATAAAAGTCAAAAGTCTTTTTTCGGCAGCATTGTGAGCACTGCCCGGCGACAGCTTTGTGGAAGTTCCCGTTTCAACATACCCTCAATAACCACCCCATAAAAATCCTGCCCCATACATCCCCAAAACTTTTTATAAAAGTCAGCAGGTAATCCATCAATGCCAGGGGCACGGCCTGAAGACATCTGTCCCACAGCCTCAGTAATCTCCTGCATACTGAGCTCAGAGTCCAACTCCACCTTTTCTTCTGCAGTTATCTTTGGTAGGTCTTCATGAAGTTCTGCAACCTGCTGCATGTCCACATCTTCTGCTTTAAAAAGTTATTTGTAAAAACACACCACTTCCTCCCAGATTTCCCCAGGGTCAGCAGTTGTTCTCCCACCAGGAAGATTTAAACAGCACAACTCTTTGCGTTGTACCACCTTTCTCTCCAAATTAAAAAAGAACTTACTAGGAGCATTCATGTCATTTAATATGCAGAATCTAGCTCTAATCAGAGCCCCCTTAACCTTCTCATTCAATATAGTAGCCAGATTTTTTTTCTCATTAAAGAGCCTGCAACATACCAGTATTATTGCTCCTTATCACCTCCTCCTCCATTTGAGCAATTTCCTTTTCTAGCTCCCCCACAGCCCTTCTGCTCCTAGCAGTACTATAATCTGTGTACTGCTGACAAAAAGTTTTAATCTGCACCTTGCCCACCTCCCACCAGAGTCCTAATGTTTCATTTTTGGGAATATAAAACCTATCTAACCTGGCTGCACACACTGTATTTAATGCAGTCTTTACCCATGTGTACTGTCTCACATTTGGATATTGTTCTCTCCAGGCATCACACAGATCAAAATGATTTAAGAGCTTCTTAAGAAACTCTGCAGATTTAAAATGAGGTTCCGCACCATTTCTGTCCATAGTAAAATCTAATGTTCTGTTCCAATCACCCGCTATAATAAAAACTATCGCTATCTGCAATTTTCAAAAGTTTTTGATGTAACTGTTCAAACAAAAACTGCCTATCAGTCCCCACATTTGGGGCATAAATGTTAATAAAAACATAAGGAATCCCCAATATTTCTACATTCACAAATAAAAGCCGCCCTTTTACAATTTCCTCCTTAGCCAATAATTTAACATTAAGAGCAGGTGAAAATAAAATGGCAACCCCAGCACTCAAGTTTGTCCCATGACTCAGAAAACAATCTCTTTCCCACCATAGTTTCCACTCCGTCTCATTTTCTACATTACTATGAGTCTCTTGTAAAATAAATGACATTCAGTCTTTTTTGTTTCTCCGCTTCAGCTACCAATCCTCTCTTTACCCCATCTCTGAGGCCGTTAACATTAAGTGAACCTATACTTAATGTATCCATGAAGTAAAAGTGAAATAGAAAAAAACATACATGACACCATGAAAGAAGAAAAAAAGTGAATGAAAAATACCCACAAGCCATTTATTTCACAATTTTTGAAATCGACCTCAATTTTCTAACAGATGTGCAATGCTTCTTCAATCTGAATCTTTTCTGGCTAGTCAAATCGACCATGCTAACGCTACTCATTATATGCTTAACTGAATGCACAAATTTATCTCCGTCAGGAAAGAAGTTAAGTACATTAACAGTCTTTCCTTTTCTGGCATCTAAAAAAATATTTATTTCTATAATGGAGTAAAGCGTATTATCGCCCTCTTGGCTGGCCACACTTTCCAATAAAATTAAAGAATCTGAAAACTCTCCGTCATCGTCCTGCGCACTGCTATATTCTTTGCTTTCTTCACAATCCATCTCAGCTATATTTCCATGTTCTTCCTGCTCAGGTAGACTTTGTGATTCCGAATTCGAAGGGGCTTCTACTAATTTTGCAGCAAGAACACTATCTTCTTCATTTAAGCCCGTTTTCTCAGAATCCAAACCTTCTTTTTCTACTGATCATTTTCACAGTGAAAAACACATGCATTATTTGATTTACGTTTATCAGTTCTCCCTAGTCGACCAGAGTTCAGAACAGATTTTGTGTACTCACTGGTACCGTCAAGGGGATCGCCCATCTGAGTTCTCCCTTCTGTTAGATCCTCCATCTCACCCATCTCCACACATCCCGGCACATTTGACTCTGCCTCGGCCGTATCATTACTCTTTTCCTCTGATACAACAGCAATATCCTCTCCGCCCTGCTTTTCTGCCTCAGCCTCCTCACCTTTAGTATCCTCACTTTTAGGATCCTCACTGGGCCGTTCTGCTGAGCCCGCACCGGTCTCCCTCACCTTTAATATCCTCACCTTTAGTATCCTCACTTTTAGGATCCTCACTGTGCCGTTCTGCTGAGCCCGCACCGGTCTCCCTCACCTTTAATATCCTCACCTTTAGTATCCTCACTTTTAGGATCCTCACTGGGCCGTTCTGCTGAGCCCGCACCGGTCTCCTCATCAGCCGGTGCGGGCTCATGCCCCTATTTTTATGTCCAATGTCACCACATTCAAAACAATGCAAACGACGCAAAGACGCAAAAACCATAAAGGAGCTTTCCCCATGTCTGACCCTAAAAGAAAGGTCTAGTGTTTCTGATTAAGAATTTTAAAACATATGAAATTATATACAAAACGACAGGATATGTTTTAAATTCATATTTTTGCAACCTAATGGTATAATTTTCATAGTACCAGCGAATTTGCCATAGCGCACAAGCTCTCTTTTAATATCGTCATTCTTTATGAACGGCGGGACATTTGAAACAATAACCTTTTTGGCTGGTGCGGAAAGTGGGGTTACTTGCACAAACACCCCACGAACCCATATTCCACTCACCACAACTTTAGTAACCAATTCTATTTTTTTAAAGAAAACCACCACGGCTTTATTCATTCTTTAAGCCGAATCAATGTTTTCACCTCCTACCTGCTCTGCAATTGAAATCAATACGTCCTCAACCGACGTGCTATTGTCGGTAACGCATCTTACCACATGGCGGAGAGACAGTTTCTCCTCCTCGCTGAGACGCCATTACGGCATCTCAAGCTGAAAAACCCCCCGCACCTACCCTACAAAAAAAAACCTAAAACCCCCTCAAATAATACTCTAGTATCCCATGAAACCAAAACAACTACGTATCTGTTTTAAATCAGTAGGAAAACATAGAAAGAATAGAAAAGTAATAGAAATTGAAATTATTATTCATATAAGTGTTCTCTCACATGAAGACCTTCTATCCTAGGAGGTAAACATACCGCTCATCCAGGAAGCTTGTGATTCATAGACTTGTGCCATGAAGAAGTGACTTAACCTGTAAAATCAGCAGATCTGGGTACTGAGACTATCCCTGGGATCAACCTAATCAAGGCTTACCCCATCTGGGGAGTGAGAGTATCTAAATATCCCGGGGCATGACCTCTCTATTATTATATGAAATAACATTCAGATCCATCTGGACACTGACTCTAACAGCTATCCCAGAGGAGCTGCACATCCGCCTAGTGACACTAACAATATACCCAGTGAGTAACCTGGTAAGGGTGTTACCCCAAAACCGTATTCATGAGGCCAATGCAGTGATTGGTTCTTGCAGAGAGGCACACCCCATAAGTGAGCCACATATTTTGTATACACTGTAAGGGAAAGAACACTTTATCACATGACACAAGAGGAGAGTCGCCAATAACCAGGAATAAACGGCTTTAACGGTGTTAATAGGCAATCATTTTAAGAACTGTAGTACCGACCGCCATCACTACTAGACGCCCCTCCTACAGGCACAGGGGTGCTGCATGGTAATTATACCCCCCCAGGAGAACTAGCAGCCCAGCTGACAGTAAATAAGGGACTTTGTAAGACTGGTGTGGCCTTATGATTGAATCTATCATTTCTGTATATGTTGCATGTCCTCCTGCAAGAGTCTACAGTGATGGTCCTTGTTGTGATTTTCTACCCTACATACAGATTCCTTTAATTCCATTTCCTTCATCTCCTATTCTAAACTTTTATCACATACATACACTGCTCAAAGAAATTAAAGGAACACTTAATCAACACAGTATAACACTAAGTCAATTAAACTGCTGGGATATCGATCTGTTCAGTTAGGAAGCGTAAACGATTGTGAATCAATTTCACCTGCAAATGAAAGTGACAACAGGTGGACAGGAGATGCAACAGCAAAACAACCCCCAAAAAGTAAATGGTTTTGCAGGTGGTGGCCACAGACCATTTCTCTCTCTTTATCCTTCCTGACTGATTTTTCTCTTGTTTTGAATTTTGCTAGTACCCTTGTCACTACTGGTAGCATGAGGCGGTACCTGCAGCCCATTCAGGTTGCACAGGTAGTCCAGCTCCTCCAGGATGGCACATCCATACGTGCCGTTGCAACAAGGTTTGCTGTGTCTCCCAGCACAGTCTCAAGAGCGTGGAGGAGATACCGGGAGACGGGCCATTACACGAGGAGAGCTGGACAGGGCCGTAGAAGGGCAACAACCCAGCGGCAGGACCGGTATCTGCTCCTTTGTGCGAGGAGGAACAGGAGGAGCACTGCCAGAGCCCTACAAAATGACCTCCAGCAGGCTACTCGTGTGCATGTTTCTGACCAAACTGTCAGAAAAAGACTCCATGAGGGTGGCATGAGGGCCCGACGTCCTGTAGTGGGACCTGTGCTCACAGCCCAGCACCATGCAGCTCGATTGGCATTTGCCAGAGAACACCAGAATTGGCAGGTTCGCCATTGGCACCACGTTCTTTTCACAGATGAGAGCAGGTTCACACTGAGCACATGTGACAGACGTGACAGAGTCTGGAGATGCCGTGGCGAACGTTATGCTGCCTGCAACATCATCCAGCATGACCGGTTTGGCGGTGGGTCAGTGATGGTCTGCGGAGGGCCGCACAAACGTCCACGTGCTAGCCAACGGTACCCTGACTGCTGTTAGGCACCAGGATGAAATCCTCAGACCCATTTTCAGACCTTACAGGATAGGATTCCTCAGAACATCGACAACCTTAAAATCCTCAATTTCACTCTTCATCACTGAACACTATCATTGTTACATTTCAAATGTTACATGTTTTATAGATACCTAATATTATTATACTATAATATATGAACTCTTCTTTTGCAGACTGAACAGCTGCAAACTCACAGAGAAGTCCTGTGATATTGTAGCCTCAGCTCTCCAGTCATCAAACTCACCCCTGAGAGATCTGGACCTCAGCTACAATAACCTGGGATATTCAGGAGTGAAGTGGCTCTGTGCTGGACTGATGAGTCCAAACTGTAAACTACAGAGACTGGACCTCAGCTACAATAACCTGGGAGATTCAGGAGTGAAGCTGCTCTGCTCTGGACTGATGAGTCTAAACTGTAAACTACAGAGACTGGGGTGAGTTTAAATTTGATCACAGGGATGACTAAGTTTTGAACAAAAATGTTTCATTTGAGCACGCCGGTGGTGCAGCGGTCTAAGGCGCAGACTTTGTCGATCCCTGGTCCTGCCAGATCCGAGCATGGCTGGTGCCCTGTGGGAGCAACGATTGGCAGCTGCTCCCGGGTGGGGGGAGGGGCTCGGTGAGAATCGCTGTGCACAGAACGGCCCTGGGCGAGTTGGAATCACAGTCAGGAGCTTGAGGAGTCGCGCCCTGTAGAGGACGTGGCTCCCTCCTTCCTACCACCAGCTGACAGGGTTGTGTAGCGGCGATCCTCTAGCAGTTGCTACTTGGGGGAAATTGAATAAGAATGGGGTTCAATTGGCTACCAAATTTGGAGAAAAATTTAAAAAATCTGAAACAAATTTAAAATATATGTATTTATATTCTATTGGCTGAAATAGCATCACATGTTCACATCAGGTGTGATCAGATGATGTTATTGGCAGATGTAGCTAAATCTCCAATGAGGAGAATTATTCTTTGTGGGCCTGGAGCATTTGTGATGATGAAATTGGTAGGAAAAAGGAGGAAAAAATTGTGTGGATGTGTGAAGTTACATGAATTCTCTGTGGTTACATGTATAATTAAAAATTAATGACAAGAATAACTTTAATTTAAATTGAATTTAAATTATTTGGTAACTTGATTATATGGTTACAAGATTAGGAAGAAATTAATTGTTTATCATGATAATCACAGTATTGTATTTAGCGAATGGGTTTTACTTGTACATTATATTTATCTTTTCATAGTGATGAACATTGAATGTTTTTAAAATGTAAAGATGTTTGTGGACTGAAGAACATATCAGGTGAGGTACAGTGCACCAGAGTGATGATACTAACGCTGTTTCTTCGGTTTGCAGATACAATTTAATATGTTTGCAAATCAGATTGTGTCCCATATGATATTAGCATCATAAGGAAAGGGTTTGGTCATTAAATCCTTGCAGTAGGCTTCTAATCTTGAGTTGAGTTGCCTTCTTATCTTTTAGTTATTTTTTGTTGGTTAATAATAGAGCCTTAGACTTTTGTGGATTAGTGGGAATACTTTATTAACTTCATTTACACAACCCCTCTCTGTTTGTGTGTGTACATCGCAGGATCAGCAAAGAGGAAATTACAATCAGCAGTGCATTTCAATTGTGTGTGTCTGCGTGTGTGTGTGTGTGTGTGTGTGTGTTTGTGTGTGTGTCTGTGTGTGTGTTTGCGCATGTGTGCGTGTGTGTGTGTGTGTTTGTGTGTGTGTCTGCCTGTGTGTGTGTGTGTGTGTGTGTGTATGTCTGCGCATGTCTGCGCATGTGTGTGTGTGTGCATGCGTGTTTGTGTGTGCATGCGTGTGTGTGTGCGTGTGCGTGTGTGTGTGTGTGTGTGTGTGCGCGTGTGTGTGTGCTTGCGTGTTTGTGTGTGCATGCATGTTTGTGTGTGCATGTGTGTGTGTGTGTTTGTGTGTACATGCGTGTTTGTGTGTGCGTGCGTGTTTGTGTGCGTTTGTGTGTGTGTGTGTGTGTATGTGTGTGCATGCGTGTGTGTGTGTGTGTGTGTGTGTGTGTGTGTGTGTGTGTGTGCACGTGTGTGTGTGGTCTCTCCACAGGCTGGGTTGGTGTAATCTCACAGAGGGCTGCTGTGATGTTCTGGCCTCAGTCCTGCATTCTCCTCACTCAGAGCTGAGCGATCTGGAGCTCAGAGACAATGAGCTGCAGGATTCAGGAGTGAGAGCGCTCTCTGCTGGACTGGAGGACCCACACTGTAAACTGCAGAGACTGGGGTGAGTTCAAACACAAACCCCTTAAATCAAAAAGGGCTCCAATGTGACTAAATATAACACGAATGTTAATGTTTCTAATGTGAAAACCGACATTACCAAAGAGTTCTGTACACTCCACAGAATTAAAACAGCATGTTCCTCTTCCTCCTCTTGGTAGAAGAAGACTGTCCGCCACGTTTTAAAGATTTAAAGATTTTTTTTAAAGATCATTTAAAAAATTATATCTTACATCAATTGGACAAAACATCTTTCTGAGAAACATCAAATGAACTTTAATTAATGCATTCCTCAAAATGAAGACAATGAATTAAACAGTCCTGTTATTTTATATTGAGCTGTAGAAGGTGTGTAACACACTGCTATGTGTTTGACACACACAGCCCTGTTAGTTTATATTAATGTGCTGTAAGGTGTATAACACACTGCTATGTGTTTGACACACACAGCCCGTTTATTTTATATTGAGCTGTAAAAAGTGTGTAACACACTGCTACGTGTTTGACACACACAGCCCTGTTAGTTTATATGAATGTGCTGTAAGGTGTGTAACACACTGCTATGTATTTGACACACACAGCACTGTTCGTTTATATTAATGTGCTGTAAGGTGTGTAACACACTTCTATGTATTTGACACACACAGCCCTGTTAGTTTATATTAATGTGCTGTAAGGTGTGTAACACACTGCTATGTATTTGACACACACAGTACTGTTAATTTATATGAATGGGCTGTAAGTTGTGTAACACACTGCTATGTATTTGACACACACAGCACTGTTAGTTTCTATTAATTTGCTGCAAGGTGTGTAACACACTGTGTTTGACACACACAGCCCTGTTAGTTTATATCAGTGGCGTAACGTCGGCAGTAAAATAGGGCCTTCGGTAACCTTACCTTTATACGGATATTACTCTCAATCTGTTTCCACTTATAGTTCTTAATTATCAATCAAGCAATTTATTAACTGAATAACAAACATTGATGAATATATCAAGTTTTTGCAGTATTGCAGTGCTAGTATTTTTTTTTTGTATCATAAAATGGGTAGCACTTAAATATACGTAGGCTATGTAGCGATGGCCGGTGCGTTGGAAAAAGTGGGGATTACTTGTTTCCGTTTATTTAGCTTGAGTAGCCTAACAATCAAACAAAAATCTAAAACAATTATCTGAATAATCAATTTGTAGCCTATAATGATTTAGAAATGATAATGAAAAAAAGACAACTTGAGATCGTTTAACAAGGATCAGGCAATAATCTGAACGCGTTAAAGAATGTAATTCACGACACTCAAATTTGTCAAAGCGATTTAAACATTAGAAAGCATAAATTCAAATTTAGCCTCTTAAGTGTATCGAACCGTTCAGAGCAACGCATTATTCAGGCTAGAAAAACTCATTTACGAAAATCTACGAAACATTGAACAGAGCCTTTAAAAGTCGAATCTTCGCATAATAACACGTCATCATAAATGTGGATATAGACAAATGCAACACAAGTTTGATACACAAAACAATAAGGCTATCTCAAAATAACTTGGTAGCCTAATAATTTACTTATTGTTCTTGTTTATTGAGTGAATCAATTATTTGATTGGCAATCAGGCAAAGTAAATGGAAACAGATTGAGAGTGATCATCCGTTAAAGGTAAGTTTACAGAAGGCCTAGTTCTACTCCCACGGTACGCCACTGGTTTATATGAATGTGCTGCAAGGTGTGTAACACACTGCTATGTATTTGACACACACAGCCCTGTTAGTTTATATGAATGGGCTGTAAGGTGTGTAACACACTGCTATGTATTTGACACACACAGCACTGTTAGTTTATATGAATGTGCTGCAAGGTGTGTAACACACTGCTATGTATTTGACACACACAGCACTGTTAGTTTATATTAATGTGCTGTAAGGTGTGTAACACACTGCTATGTATTTGACACACACAGTACTGTTAATTTATATTAATGGGCTGTAAGGTGTGTAACACACTGCTATGTATTTGACACACACAGTCCTGTTTGTTTATATTAATATGCTGTAAGGTGTGTAACACACTGCTATGTGTTTGACACACACAACCCTGTTAGTTTATATTAATGTGCTGTAAGGTGTGTAACACACTGCTATGTATTTGACACACACACCACTGTTAGTTTATATTAATGTGCTGTAAGGTGTGTAACACACTGCTATGTATTTGACACACACAGCACTGTTAGTTTATACTAATGTGCTGTAAGGTGTGTAACACACTGTTTGATACACACATCCCTGTTAGTTGATATTAATGTTCTGTAAGTGTGTAACACACTGCTATGTATTTGCACACACAGCACTGTTAGTTTATATTAATGTGCTGTAAGGTGTGTAACACACTGCTATGTATTTGACACACAGAGCCCTGTTAGTTTATATTAATGTGCGTAAGGTGTGTCCCCTGCATACACACGTCACCAGAAATAAACATTTAATCAAAGGGAAAAAACGAAAGCTAAAATGTACCAGCCTGAGTGTACTGTGCAGGGGTCCGCAAATATGGAACGAGCTCGATGACTCCATAAAAATGTCCCAGTCTATCTCCCTCTTTAAAAGAAATGTAAAAAAGAAACTCTTGTCCTCATAGAAAGTTACACCCCTCTCTGTACTATTATATTATATTGTACTATGTCTTGCCCTGTGTCATGTCTCATATAACATGTTTTGTTTTGTTTTTATAGATGTATTAATTTGTTTTGATTTTGCTGGGTTCCCCTCTTAAAAGCAGCGGCTGCAGCTTATTTTGGGGTTTTCCTTTTCATACTACCTCAATTGATTACTACATGAACTGTATGATACCTGATTGACCATTGGCTGGTATGAATAAAAATATATCGTATCGTATCGTAACACACTGCTATGTTTTTGACACACAGAGCCCTGTTAGTTTATATTAATGTGCTGCAAGGTGTGTAACACACTGCTACGTGTTTGACACACACAGCCCTGTTAGTTTATATTAATGTGCTGTAAGGTGTGTAACACACTGCTATGTATTTGACACACACAGCACTGTTAGTTTCTATTAATTTGCTGCAAGGTGTGTAACACACTGCTATGTATTTGACACACACAGCACTGTTAGTTTATTTAATGTGCTGTAAGGTGTGTAACACACTGCTATGTATTTGACACACACAGCACTGTTAGTTTATATTAATGTGCTGTAAGGTGTGTAACACACTGCTATGTATTTGACACACACAGCACTGTTAGTTTATTTAATGTGCTGTAAGGTGTGTAACACACTGCTATGTATTTGACACACACAGCACTGTTAGTTTATATTAATGTGCTGTAAGGTGTGTAACACACTGCTATGTATTTGACACACACAGCACTGTTAGTTTATATTAATGTGCTGTAAGGTGTGTAACACACTGCTATGTATTTTACACACACAGTCCTGTTTGTTTATATTAATATGCTGTAAGGTGTGTAACACACTGCTATGTGTTTGACACACACCGCACTGTTAGTTTATATTAATGTGCTGTAAGGTGTGTAACACACTGCTATGTGTTTGACACACACAGCCCTGTAAGTTTATATTAATGTGCTGTAAGGTGTGTAACACACTGCTACGTGTTTGACACACACAGCCCTGTTAGTTTATATTAATGTGCTGTAAGTGTGTAACGCACTGCTATGTATTTGACACACACAGCCCTGTTAGTTTATATTAATGTGCTGTAAGGTGTGTAACACACTGTGTTTGACACACACCGCACTGTTAGTTTATATTAATGTGCTGTAAGTGTGTAACGCACTGCTATGTATTTGACACACACAGCCCTGTTAGTTTATATTAATGTGCTGTAAGGTGTGTAACACACTGCTATGTATTTGACACACACAGTACTGTTAGTTTATATTAATGTGCTGTAAGGTGTGTAACACACTGCTATTTGTTTGACACACACAGCTCTGTTAGTTTATATTAATGTGCTGTAAGGTGTGTGTGTCCTTCTCTCTGCAGGCTGTCAGGCTGTAGAGTCACACAGACAGGCTGTGATTCTCTGGCTTCAGCTCTGTGTTCAAACCCATCACACCTGAGAGAGCTGGACCTGAGATACAATCACCCAGGAGACTCAGGAGTGAGAGCGCTGTCTGCTGCTAAACTGGACACACTCACACTGCTGTAAGTACAGAGAGTTTCCACACAAACCCATGCACGCACACACACACAGTCTCTCTCCCTCTCTCACGTACGCTTGATCTCTCTCGCTCTCTCTGTTCTGCTGTTCCTACAGTGTGGACCATGGAGCAGAGAACAGGACCAAACCAGGACCCAGGAAATGTGAGTGTGTATCAACACAGAACACTTTCCATAGATACACATGTGTGTGTGTTCGTGTGTGTGTGTGCGCGCATGTGTGTCAGAGACTTTACAAAAAAGTAACATAACACACATAAACACACACAAACAGAAACACACATGTACACAAACACACACAGGTACTATCACAGCTCTTTCTCTGTCACACACATAATGAGGTGAATATTAAAAATGATAATTAATCTCATTAATGTCTCTGGTGTGCAGATGGCTGTGAGCTCACACTGGATCCAAACACAGCGTGCAGAGGGCTGTCTCTGTCTGAGGGGAACAGGAAGGTGACAAACACATGGGGGAGAGAGGAGCCATATCCTGGTCATCCAGAGAGACTTGAGTCTGTGCCCCAGGTTGTGTGCAGAGAGAGTGTGTGTGAGCGCTGTTACTGGGAGGCTGAGTGCAGTGTGTCTCAGGGGGGAGCGGTTCATATAGCAGTGACATATAAAGGAGGGAATAAAGGAGAGGCTGGTGACTGTTTGTTTGGATCAAATAAAACTTCCTGGTGTCTGAGGTGTTCTGGTCGCAGTTACTCTGTCTGGCACAATAAGAACCACACACCCATACCTGCCCCCCCCTCCCCCTACCGCAGAGCAGGAGCATGTGCTGATGGTGAAGGAGTGTGTGTGTGCAGGGTAGGAGTGTGTGTGGACCGTCCGGCCGGCACTCTGTCCTTCTACAGCGTCTCTGACTCTGACACACTGACCCTCCTGCACACGTTCCACACACACTTCACTGAACACACACCCCTCTGTGCTGGATTTAGAGTGTGGAACTCCTCAGTGTACCTCTGCCAACTGGAGTAGAGTCACACACACACTCACATATCCCTCTGTGCTGGATTTACAGTGCACACACACACTCACATGCACAAACATACATAGTCTCACACTCCTACACACAAATACAGGTTCACACTCATACGTGCGCACGCACGCACACAAAGGAGTGTGTGCGTACAGGGTAGCAGTGTGTGTGTACAGGGTAGCAGTGTGTGTGGACCATCCGGCCGGCAATCCAGTTTCTGACAGGGCGGCAGTGTAGTATAATAGGGCGGCAGTGTAGTATAATGGTTAAGGAACAGGACTTGTACCTGAAAGCTTGCAGGTTCGATTCCCAGGTAGGACACTGCCATTGTACCCTTGAGCAAGGTACTTAACCTGCATTGCTTCAGTATATATATCCAGCTGTATGAATGGATAAATGTAATAAGAAGTATGTAAGTCGCTCTGGATAAGAGCGTCTGCTAAATGCCTGTAATGTAATGTAAATGTAATGACTCTGACACACTGACCCTCCTGCACACACACATACACGCACACTCTTGTACCCACACACACACACTCTCTCAAACAACCACACACACAAGCACACACACTCAGACCTACAAACACACACGGTCTCATGCACACACATTTAGACACATAAACTTCCTTGGCCAATACCTTACCAAGACCAAAATATAAAAATATAACCCAGCCTTTATACAACCGCAATTTCAGCTGTACCCAATATTAACCTCAGTACAGCTTAAACCCTGTATATAAGAATACGATATTTTAGCAGGTTCAGGTTCAACGAATTATGATTTAATGATTTATGTTTTTAAATAGTACTAAAATTATATTGTAAATGTCTAAGGTGTCTTTGTGTACATATGATGATTAACACATGAATATAACATATTTAGAGTGTGATACTGGTAATAGATTGCAGGGTAAAATGTCTTCTTGATCTGCATCTTTGTATAAAAGAATCCAGTGAAACTCCTCAATTTAACTTCATTTTATTAGTTTTTACAGCTTTGACTCATTTTTCACAAGAGTTCCAAAGTGCTAAATTCTGTGTGCAAATGCAGCTGACGGGGAGAATTCAGACTGATCACTGCAGTGCACTTATTTCCTTTCAGTACTCTAAACATGAATGGATTCTGTTTCTTTATTTTTTGTGTCATGTTTATTTAGTTTGAACCTGTTGCTGTAATTTTCTGTATTTACCGACAATGATCTTCACTGATTAAACTGAGTTATAAAAATATTGAATGTTTTGCTGTTATGATTTACTATTGTGTGATGTATTGAATTCCTGTGACATAGTAGCACTTATTTCATATTCTGTATGGGATTATGTATGGGCTCAATATGAGTAGATCAAGATGGAGCTAGAATCTGCACAGTTGAAGCAATGATGTTCATCTACAGTCGTGTAAATTAAATCCAGTATAAGAAACAGAACAAGTTATGCAGGACTGCTTCTGTAACTGGGCTGTAACCACATTCCATACATTTAGAAAAGTCACTACTTGTCTATTGAGAAGGTATGTTTGGTTTTTCTCAAATAAATGTTTTTTCTGTAGGATTGAACCTGGATCTGCTGCACATCAGTGGAATGGATTTGAACACTCAGCCAAAATCAAGCAGAAGTGTGGTTTGCATGACATTCAGTGTAGCGAGCGAGCGAGCGAGCGAGCTTTGGAGATATAATACTTAAAATAATATGGTGAGTAGAATAGGCGGTATTAAAATCGTATCACTAACTGAATCTTGGCTGGTTCGTGTGACTTGTGTGAAAGGGGTGTGGTTTCACCTGCTAGAAAGACGCAGGTGATTAAATGAAGTGATTACACACACCTGGGCTAGAACACTGGAGAGAGTGCCATGCCTGTGAGGATAGCGTGCTGGGCTAGAACCCATTTTCACATGATGGTGGAGCTCAATACATTCCTCTTTTTGTTATTTTTGTTATATTGTTTCCTCCAAAAAATGTAATAAACATTTAAAGCAGTTGAGCCAAATGGTGATGTTTGTCCTTGTCTGGGACAGTGTCAGTTTCCACCATGTGTTGGTTGTACAAGACCGGTTTACAGCACACCCAGAGTAAACCACTTTCTTCTTTAAAATAAATTTGTGGCGCCACCTAAATGGCAGTACCGCTGTTTTACCACTAGAGGGCAGAAAGCCACAGATACGGGGATGCAGCAGAGTGAACGGCAGTCTGCTTCGCTTGTCCATGTTAAAATGTGAGGGAGGATCTTCAGTGAGAAACATGCTGTCCCCACAGTCTTTTATGTTGAAATGAGCTTGTTCCCAGGAGCATTATGGGACTTTTGTGCCAAAACAAAAGTGCGCGATTAATTCATGTGAAGAATGTAAAAGTGTTGCTTTGTCCTCCTCAAATCTTCCTTGCTGTGTCTTGATCACAAACCTTCCCTGGATTAAAGTGGGGAGATGAACATGTCTCCTCTTTCAACTCAGTCAATTCCGAAATTCCGGAAGTAGTACACCCCTAGTCTTCACTTCACAAGAAGCCCCAATCCTCATGAATATTCATATGAGCAATTGGCATAATCAGAATACAAATGATTTTGACCTCAATTTAAAGCTAGTGTAAGAAACTTTTTTCCAGCGGTCGCATTTGTTGTAAAAACATTTCAAAGTCATAACACCCCTTGGCCCTGCCCACAGAGAAAAAGACACACCTCGTTGTGAACATGGAAGTCTTCTAGATACGATTGCAGTATTACAGACTGGTATGGCTAACAGTACAGTAAAGTAAACACGATCTAGCTGGGGTAAACAAAGCTGAGTGAATGACTTTTTGCCTCTTGTTCAGACTGTGAGTGGCTCTAAAAAGAGCCTTTGGGGGTTGAGTATTGTTGTGTTACGGATTACTTTGAACTAGTGTACTTCGTAACGGCCTTGGTTCCCTCAGACACCGCGTGTTTGGCCAGCTCTCCTGGCAGCAGAAGGCGCACGGCGGTCTGGATCTCCCTTGAAGTGATAGTCGACCGTTTGTTGTAGTGCGCCAAGCGAGAAGACTCACCAGCAATGCGTTCGAAAATGTCGTTGACAAAGGAATTCATGATGCCCATGGCCTTTGAAGAAATGCCGGTGTCAGGATGCACTTGCTTCAAGACTTTGTACACGTAGATAGCGTAACTTTCCCCGCTTCTTTCCTCCTTTCCCAGCCGTCTTGGTTACGGCGTTCTTGGAACCCTTCTTGGGCGCAGCCTTTGCAGCCTCAGGCATTTCGAAAGCTTGACTAAATCAAAGAGAAGGGTGTGCCTGCAATACCGGAGCAGGGACCGTCTCAGGGCCGGGACAGTCTCAGGGCCGGCCGGGACCGTCTGAGGACCCTACAGTCCTGCGCATGCACAAGAGAAACAAAAAGATGGACGACAATCTGAACGTGAGTACAAAACTGAATGTGAATCAAGTTTTATTTGTTTAATGTTAAAAACAATTCTGGTGTCTTGAATACGACAGCAAAGTTAATGTTAGCTATCTAGTCGAAGTGTGAGTAGCTTACTAACGTTATGTATGTAACGTGAACTTTAGCGTTTAGCTAAATCGAATTTAACGTTAGCTTATGATAGTGTTGGCTAACGCTAATGTTCGATTTCAAGATAATCGAAGCATATTTAAAAGGCACTACAAACAATCATTGTTATAACGTTAGTTTACCGATAGCTTGCTGCAAAACGAACTAACGTTAATGAAACCGTAGCGCGGTTTTGGCAAGCCCAACTAGTTGACTGATAACGAATTCTAGCCAGCACATTGATTAAACTTCAAAAGATGGTAAGAGCATGTCGATATGATCTGTGTCTGTCAGCTACATTACATCAGCAGTACTGTCTTCAGTGTAAATGTTTGTTTACTAATTGTTTAACCATTTTAATTAAGTTTAAATAATCTTAATAATTAGCTAAACTGTGCTGACTGCCTGTTTACCCCCACTGTATGTGTTATCAGTCAGTCTCTTCACTTGGACATTGTTTTGTAATGTTGGGTATTTTTAATAGTCAGTTATTATGTATTCTGCATCTATAGGCTTACACTACTTACACGTGTTAGATTCTGTCATGTGCTGTATATATGAAGTGATTTCACAGACACAGATTAAGCTCAATCCAGGACAGAATATTCAAAATGTCTTTTGGTCCAGTATTAGGCTGAATTTGTGTCAGTGAAATTAACTCTAAGTGTTCAATTTGACCAATTAGGCTTTCTCTTTTTGAAGATTCACATAATACAAAAAGAAAAGATCCTTGCCACTAACGAGATGCACCACATGCTGCAATAAATTTCACTGCCCGGTTTATCATCACAGGTAAGAGTAGAGAATGTAATTTTATTTACACAATGCCATAAAATCTATCAACTATTTACTAATATTACTTAATACCTTAATAAAGAAGTAGACCATTAGCAAATGTTAGCTAAATATGAGTTAACTGTTATTTAATGCTTATAACTGTAAAAAGCAATGTTAATTCAATTGGTAGGTAGTGCTGTTACCGACTTCACAATCTGTGGTTTGAATATTGAAGGCTCAGGAAAAGTCAAATGTCAATAACATGTTATTTCTATTTTGTTTTCTATTGTATTATTGCATCTCTCTCTCTCTCTCTCTCAGAACAGGAAACCAGGCCCAACAGGCGGAATGTACAGCGCTGGAGCCTCTCAAAATTGCCATGTACCCTGTGCAAATAAAAGTTATTTCTTTTAAATTTTGTGCACAAATTTGTTTACATTCACGCTACTAAGCATTTTCCTTCAATGAGATAAACCACCACCAGTCAGGGTGTGACCATTAATTACACTGACACAACTTTTGCTGGGGACAATAAAAGACCACTCAAATATGTGTTTTTGTCACATGACACAATGCTACAGGTGTTGCAATTCTTGAGAAAGCATGCAATTGGCATGCTCAATGCTGGGAGCTTTTAAAACATTTTCAACAATTGACAAATTTCTTGTGTGAAATATTACTTCTCATTATATTTTCAACTTGGAAACCACTTCCATCTTATTTATAAAGATGAACACACACGGGAGCTGTACTAGCTTAAAAGAATAGACGTTTGCGTTTTATTCTGGACACCGCCATTGGTGGCTGTGAGAAATCTGCGCCTTGGCATATTCTACAAATCTCTGGAACTACTGGAGGGAAGCAACACCATTCTTCCAAAATAATGTTAAATTGGGTTGAGATCAAGTGGCTGCAAAGGCCATAGCATATGATTCCCATCATTTTCGTACTGTGAGCCACTGTATTTGCCTTGTAAAATAAATGCATTTTGGGGTAAAATGAGTTCTATGTTACATTACATTACAGGCATTTAGCAGACGCTCTTATCCAGAGCGACTTACACAACTTCTTATTACATTTATCCATTCATACAGCTGGATATATACTGATGAAATTCAGGTGAAGTACCTTGCTCAAGGGTACAACAGCAGTGTCCTACCTGGGAATCAAACCTGCAAAAGTTCTAATCTAATGCAAAAATTATGAGGTCAAATTTTTTATACAGCTTTATTATTGACATGCAAGAACTGCGGTCCTGCCATGGTTGCACTGCAATTCAGTAGGTGAAATGAAAAACTAGGGTCCTGACACTGTCCCGGTCCTGAGACTGTCCCTGACACTGCACTGCTCCGGGCCATGTTGCACTGTTGCGGTCATCCAATTGGGTAGGTGACGCTGTCGCGAAAGACTAGGGTCCTGAGACGGTCCCGGCCGGCCCTGAGACTGTCCCGGCCCTGAGACGGTCCCTGCTCCGGTATTGCAGGCACATACTATTGAAATCAAATGCTCGACTAAATCAAATGCTCCAGCGTCACCGTGCGTCTGCGATATATAAGGCTTTTATGCAAATAGTCATGGTTTGCTTAACGGTGACGTAAACCGAGTCTCATTGGAGGCAGCTCGTCAACCCGTAGCGTGTTGGGTGATTATTGCAACCCTATTAGCTGAATTTCGCGGGCCGGAAAAACCTAGCCCGATTGCTGCAAACAAAGGATTTTTGTTTAACCGCGCGACTCCTGCACGTATCTCTCATTCTCCATTTCCCCTCGTTTCTTAAATTCAGTAATGTCTTCATGTACCGTCATTGCAGTTACCCACGTTCTAAGCAAAGTCCAATACACTCACCATTTGAAAACGAATTTGCTTAATACAAATTTCAAATACAAACGTACACACACAGCCTACACCTTGCCTGTGCCGCCGCCCAAACAATACGTATACATTAATCCAATTTTTTTTTTTTTTTACAAACATTAAAGGTACACGGCACTCGTTTCAGTCTACAACATCTGAACAAAAACGTAAATAAAAGCCAAGTTACTCGCGCGTAGGCTAGCCTACAGAGCGCTGTCTATAAGTCGTTAATTCCAACTTGCAAAAACTAGGCCTGCCTTTACAAGTTTTGATTTCAAAATGTGGCCAAGTTACTCCTAACAATATTGCCTATCGTAGCTCACACTAAATAAACTAAACTACCTCTATTCCAAAGCAATGCTATCCAAACTTTCCTAAATTATTTAATGCAACTTGGCCCTGTGTTTCTCCATCTTAGCATGTGAAGAGATTGTGCCTCATAGAACAACACATGATTTCAATGAATGTTTCTTGATGAATAATTACACTCCAAAAAATATATGGTTATACTTTGTTGGCAAGTTTACTTTAGAAAATGTACAGGTTTTAAAATGTTCACTGCTGCTACAGATTTCTTTACAATTCACAAACAGACATTTATATCAATAAACATCATGTACAAAAGAGAAAGGGGGGGATGAATAAATAAATGCAGATTAAAAATGAGTAATATTTTTGCCTAGAAAGTAGCGTACATATAACATTTTTAGAAATGTATCCAGACATGTTTGTGGGTCAGATGATGGCAAATAAGTAATAGTACTAATTTTCTTAACATAATAATAGTTGTGATATTTGCGAAAATTATTTTGTGAACACAAGGATGTCTATGCTCTGTAGGACCACACAGGTTTCGATAAAAATCCAAATATTCCAAAGAAATACATCAATAAATACATAATAATCATAATAATTATAATAATCATTCATTTTAATCATTCTTTGCTTTTCGTAAACCCAAAGCAGTGGATACAGACAATTGTTCAAACATGCCCTATAGTGTAATATCTTTTCTGTTTAATTTCTAAGTGCAACACATCTGAATCAGAGTATTTCCACTATAAATTATTCTCATTTCGCAGTTTGATGTGGCACATAAGTTTCATTGACCACATTTTCTTGAGATGGTAAGATGAAAAAACACAGGGCCAAGTTGCATTAAATAATTTAGAAAAGTTGGGATAGCATTGCTTTGGAATAGAGGTAGTTAATTTAGTGTGAGCTACGATAGGCAATATTGTTAGTTGTAACTTGGCCACATTTTGATATCAATACGTTTAAAGGCAGGCATAGTTTTTGCAAGTTGGAATTAAGGACTTATAGACATTGCTCTGTAGGCTATGTGTGAGTAACTTGGCTTTTTTTTTTCTTTAACGTTGAAAACGTTTTTGTTCAGATTTCACTTATTTTTTGTGGGTAACTATTGATGAATAATGCATGAAGATATTGACACCGAGAGAGACATGCATACATAAGCTATATGAACGTGTCCGCTACTGTAGACTTTTGACCATTGGCCGGGCATGCCCGGGCAAAAACTATAGTCCTGCCTTTTTCGAACATCTGATATCCACCCTCAGATTTTTGGCTTTTAATCTCTTTTACCTCTCTTTACAATAAAAAGCTTGTGTTTATCATCGTGACTTTTTGCAATTTTTTGCAATATTTTTCTCTATTGCAAGTTGCGAAGATGAACTGAAAATGTTTTTTTTTTTTTCTTTCTTGTATTGTGTGTCTTGTTTGTATGGTCTATGCATGTGAAAAAGTTATTGGAAGAATTAATAGTTCTTGAAGCTCTTGTTTGCTTCTCATTTTATATACTTTATATAACTGTAAATAATTATGTAAGTATTTTTCTGTTGTGAGGATTCATTTTGAAAAGTAAATGTGTTGCTGAAGTTGTTGAAGAAATGAATTTGTGGTTGAAGTTGAAGCATTCGGTTTTTTTTTTGGTTTTTTTTTGTTCCATACAAGTGTGAGGTTTTACCCCAGTATTGATCATAATTGCTGTAACTCACTCATAATGTGCAAATGTTTGCTTTTACTGATGATATAATATCATGAAGCTCGCACAAAGTAACATGGCGTTGAGGGAATTCAAAGCCCGATCAGTATTGCCGGTATTCATGTATTTGATTATAAATATGGCATTTTACACTGTCGTTAACGCTTACGGCCATACCACTCTGAATACGCCCGATCTCGTCTGATCTCGGAAGCTAAGCAGGGTCGGGCCTGGTTAGTACTTGGATGGGAGACCGCCTGGGAATACCAGGTGCTGTAAGCTTTTTCAAAACGTTTTGGTATAGGGGGCGCTGTTTCACAATATTCCAACAATTCAAATACAGTTCAGGAAAATAACTAAATTAATAAACTGAACAAAAAATATATACGCTGCTCAAATAAGTTAAGGGAACACTTAATCAACACAGTATAACACCAAGTCAATTAAACTTCTGGGATATCGATCTGTCCAGTTAGGAAGCGTAAACGATTGTGAATCAATTTCACCTGCTTTGGTGCAAATGAAAGTGACAACAGATGGACAGGAGAGGCAACAACAAGACAACCCCCAAAAAGCAAATGGTTGTGCAGGTGGTGGCCACATTTTATCTCTCTTTATCCTTTCTGACCATAGAAGGGCAACAACCCAGCAGCAGGACCGGTATCTGCTCCTTTGTGCGAACAGGAACAGGAGGAGCGCAGCCAGAGCCCTACAAAATGACCTCCAGCGGGCTACTTGTGTGCATGTTTTTAACCAAACTGTCAGAAACAGACTCCATGAGGGTGGCACGAGGGCCCGACGTCCTGTAGTGGGACCTGTGCTCACAGCCCAGCACCGTGCAGCTCGATTGGCATTTGACAGATAACACCAGAATTGGCACGTTCGCCATTGGCACCCCGTTCTCTTCACAGATGAGAGCAGGTTCACACTGAGCACACGTGACAGACGTGAAAGCGTCTAGAGACGCCGTGGCGAATGTAATGCAGCCTGCAACATCATCCAGCATGACCGGTTTGGTTTAATTGACTTGGTGTTATACTGTGATGATTAAGTGTTCCCTTCATTCTTTTGAGCAGTGTATTTTTGATGCATGTATATTTTATTAGTTCATAAAATGTATTTCAATTACTTGTATTATTCTGATATGACAGAATCAAAACAGAATTGGAAAAAACCTAAATCAAATTCTCCAGCATTACCGTGCGTCTGCCATATATAAGGTCTTTATGCAAATATACATGCCTTTCTTAGCGGTAACGTTAACACCGAGTCTCATTGGAGGCAGCTCGTCAACCACAGCGTGTTGGCTGAATATCGCATCTCTATTGGCTGAATTTGGCGGCCATGAAAAATGAAGCACTAAGTGCTGCAAACAAAAGATGTTTTTTTAAACCCCGCGACTCTGATTAATTCCATTGATTAAAACAATGTTCTAATAAAAACGTGTACACTTGCAACTCGCACGTGCCGCCGCCCAAACAATAGACAAAATAATCAAAATTTGTGGTTTCTACAAACAATAAAGGTATACAGCGTATGTTTCAGTATACGACATGTATCCTGCACATTATGTACGGCAATTCCATTCGATAGATGCTTAGCAAGTTAATGCCTTGAGGCTTGCTCATTGCAACGACCTTCATTGAAAACTAGCGAAAAGTGTTTGTTGGTACGTTTCGTTGCTGCATCTCAAATAGAACATGTAACCACAATCGCCAGGGATTCCCTGCATGTGCACATGGCTTTGAAATTTCACAAACAGGAGGCACGCTCCCTCCCTCTACAAGGCCAACGGCATTGTATTAATAAAGGGACAATGAGTACACGCGCTAGGAATCGATGCTGTTCATAGAGCATGTGGGTGGCTCTTAAAAGAGCCTTTGGATAATTGCATGGAAGAGGGTCAAGAACGAAAAGTTTAACCACCGAAACCGTACAGAGTGCGACCCTGACGCTTCAGAGCATAAACCACATCCATAGCGGTGACGGTCTTTCTCTTGGCATGCTCGGTGTAAGTGACGGCATCGCGGATGACGTTCTCCAAAAACACCTTCAGCACTCCTCGAGTCTCTTCATAGATGAGACCGGATATACGCTTGACTCCTCCGCGGCGAGCCAAACGACGAATCGCCGGCTTGGTGATACCCTGGATATTATCACGGAGAACTTTGCGATGACGCTTAGCGCCTCCTTTTCCAAGTCCTTTTCCACCTTTCCCGCGACCAGACATCTTTCACAAATGGCAGAATATACTGACCAGCTTACAAAATAGCACGCATATATCTGCGCAGAGACGACCTGATTGAAGCCTCGCGTCAAAGAAAGGGCGGTTCTAGCCAAAGCCCGCCTCCAGCACTCTGAGCCTTCCGAGCATTGGGTAATTGCTTTGTAAAGAAGTTTGAACACAAAAAAAAAACAAAAAAAAAACATCCAGAGCATTCATAAGGTCTGCTCTCTAGATTATTAAAACTAGAGTTGATACGAATTACTTTCACAAAACCATAGAACAGAAACAGTAACATTTCAAACAAGTAGTAGTCTGAATAGTAGTCTAATACTCCGAATCTTCTTATTGACACGCTGATTGCGCAACCCAGCCCATGTTGACACAAATACATGTATTCCAGACCACAAACCTACCAACGTGGGTTTTTTTCTGCCCATTACGAGAATAGCGTAGTATCTTTCCTCTGTACTGCATATTCATTTACATTTCGTAACTAGGACTGTCCATTTTACCAGTTAGTTTAGTCCAGCAGACTGTAACCTGCGTGACCCAAAGTGAGACCCAAAGTCTCCCAATAAAGTTTGTACCAAAAGGGTGAGATCAATGTTTGAGTGAAAGTTGAGAGTGAATCCTGTTTCTTTGAGTCTCCATTTTAGTACCATTAATCTTAGCTGCTTCCTTGTTTTGTTGTCTTTTTTTATGAATTTGACTAGTTGCAGTAGGCCCTCCTGAGCCATTTTTAGAGCCATGTATGTAGAAATAAATTACTTTAATAGACAAATAAGCCGGGATATGCTGGAGAATGTACCTTTGTTGCCATGCTCAAAAGTGTGTGAGAAGCTATCCAAATAAATTATCCTCTGTCAGAGAGGACCATGGGATGCGCGCAACAAAAACATGTATTTAAAAGTTTAAATACATATTGTTGTAATGTATAGTGCTGAGTACAACACGACAAGTCGCAAAAAGAAAGCAACAAAAGTTGGCTGGATAGGAGATATTGGAAAATTATGAAAGGAAGTGACTCTCACTTCCTTTCATAATTTTCCAATATCTCCTATCCAGCCAACTTTTGTGGGAAAATTCATGTTACGGTCTTTTTGTAAAATCTGAATAACCGAGTTTGTAATAGAGTAAAGAAATATACAATAATACAGCAGATCAAATACATGCTGCTATATACAGTGCACTACAAAAGTGTTAGGACAGTGACACATTGTTTGTTGTTTTGGTTCTGTACTCCAGCACATTGGATTTGAAACAGGTCGACAGTGACCATGAGGTTAAAGTGCAGACTTTCAACTTTAATTGTAGAGGTTTTAGATCCATGTCGGGTGAACCGTGTAGCAATTGTAGCCATTTTTACACGTATATATGGATGAGCCTTTCCTGCTGCCTCCTAATGGCAAAACAAAGAGACATGACCGGATTGAGATCACTAAGAAAACTCCCAGTGAGAGCTGTGGTTAGGTGGAGGTGTTGTGTGAAGTTGACTAAGTGCCCCCTGTCTGACGGTTAATTGGAAGAATCCATTGATTTTTATTTATTTATTATAATGTTATTATAATAATACAACTATTAATAATAATAACAATAGCGAATATTGGCGACTCCAAATTTACCAATAGGCCATTTCCCCCATGTAACGTTAGTGTGCTCTCTCCATTTTTGCAACCAAACTGCCATTTGACTGTGAAATACATTTCCTTCTCGCTGGCCAGTTAGCCGAAATGCATTGATCCAGATGCATTTCCTCGCTGGCCAGTTAGCCGAAATGCAGATGAAGTCGAACGTGCAGATAATGGGGGAGATTAATGTACCGGATTGTGACAGCGTTGCAGCACTTGTCCACTAGATGTCAATAGTGATTCATACAATGAGGAAAACGTTTCGAGGCGTCGTTTTGCCTGGCGATTCTTTGGTGCGTGCATATTTTCGATCCTCTTCGCCCTCCTCAAAATTAATGAATACCCCAGGTAGGCTGTCCCTTGGCTGGACTGCAAGGCTACATCACATTTACACATCGTTTTTGTCAAAAATAATAAAACTCATTGTGGTTATTTATGTAGGAAACCGTGAAAAGTGCCAAACTCTCGACAAAGTGCGTAAAAACGGCTGGGGTGGTACCGTATATAGTTGCAAACACCCTAAGCCAGCAATACGTAATTCATTTGTAACTTTTTTTTTTGCTCGTAAAAGTTACATATTAGTGCCCAAACATAACAGTACTGTTCTTCCACTGTACACTGGGGAAATGTACTCCTTAAAAAAACTAAAATATCCTTCTAAAGCTGAACCATTTTTTCTGAAAGTGGTAATGTAACGAGAGAGGATGTATCTTCTTATTGCCCCATTATATCAAACATTTATATTCCGAATAATTAATACCCCAAATCCTTGTAAGGCATTTCAATCAGGTGACATGCAGCCAGATAATAGATGAATTGTCTGTAAAGTACTGTGCTGAAATGAACGATTCCAGCCAAGGCAAATGGTAAATTAAACTTGCATTGTTTTATCATTTGTTTCAGTGAAACTAATTATGGAACCGAAACCAATCATTTAATTAATCTTAACAAAGTCATTGGTTGGAATGACATCCAACAGTTCCATTTCTCACAGCAAACATTTTTACATTTTATTGCTTCCTTTTTTACAATTTCATTATTTGTATCTCCTTTTCCCCCCCCAAGGGCGTTAGATTTAATTGTCATGTATGGAAGGACAGGTACCACACACTTTGACTTAAAAACCGAACATCAAAGGGTGGATATCAGGTGTTGGGAAATGGTGAAATAGCGAAATGGCGGACCCAATTTGTATAGCCTTATATTAATGGCGATAGGGAACATACGCTGGTCTTGACAGGCTAAACATTGTTTTCAGAATCAGAATGGTCGGTTCAACAAAACGTGGATATGTAACCCGGCGATGGTTAACGAGAGTTCTCTCATCGTGCGAATTGTGTGCTCTGTGTGCTTTACTGCTAACAATACAAGTCCTGCTTAAAAGCTCTACTTGCGTATTCCATTAGTCACTTCATATTTTCTGCTTTGACACTGGGCTTCTGTCAATGGTTATCAAACAAATTTGAAGTGTGTGAAATGTTTGATAGGTTTTAAAGGCGATTATTTTGGGACAAGCACCTTGAACAGGTACTTGTCGCTGGCAAGTGGCGACGTTTTAGACGGGCTGGAGAAAAAACTGCAATATTGCTCAGGGCACAGAAGTTAATTTGTTGAACATTCCCGACGTTTTTCGCTTTGGAAATAACTGAACGGTGTGTTAATTTATCAATATTTGGCGAAGAGAAAACACAAGTGAGCGGAGTTTTCAGGAGCAGAGAGACGCTGTGCCGAACTGGCTGAGTCTACACGGTCCTCATGTAACATTTAAGTCCATCCCCCTGCCGCTCAAGCAGCGAAAACGCGAAACGTTCCCACTGTCCACGGAGAGAATCGAACGAAAGACAAATGGCTGAAGTTGCCCCCGCTCCTGCCGCCGCCGCCGCCCCGGCTAAGGCTCCCAAGAAGAAAGCAGCAAACAAGCCCAAGAAAGTTGGGCCCAGCGTCGGAGAGTTGATCCTGACGGCAATTTCTGCCTCCAAGGAGAGGAGCGGAGTGTCCCTGGCTGCCTTGAAGAAAGCGCTGGCCGCCAGTGGCTACGACGTGGAGAAAAACAACTCTCGCGTAAAGCTGGCCGTCAAGAGCCTGGTGACCAAGGGGTCCGTGCTTCAGACTAAGGGCACCGGCGCCTCTGGCTCATTTAAGCTCAACAAAAAGCTGGAGGAGAAGAAGCCCGCAAAGAAAGCGGCACCTAAAGCTAAGAAACCCGCAGCTGCTAAAAAGGCGCCAGCGAAGAAGCCAGCGGCCAAAAAGTCGCCGAAGAAGGTCAAAAAGCCCGTTACACCTAAAGCGAAAAAGAGCCCTAAGAAAGCCAAAAAGCCGGTGGCAGCAGCAGCAGCAAAGAAGGCGACCAAGAGTCCAAAGAAAGCCAAGAAGCCGGCGGCAGCAGCAGCAGCAAAGAAGGCGACCAAGAGTCCTAGGAAAGCAAAGCCGGTCAAGCCAAGAGTTTCCAAACCCAAGACCGGCAAAGCCAAGAAAGCGGTTCCCAAGAAGAAGTGAGCAAGTTGTACAGTGATGCAATTTTACAAACGCCAAAGGCTCTTTTAAGAGCCATCCAGAATTTCTTAAAAGCGCAATTCGGTCCATTTTCAGCCAGCGTGGCTACATCATTAGTTATTGGGGCGGGTGATGGACGTTTTGAGCGTAGCGCAAGGCTAATCGTTTGTTTATGTAAGGTTTATGGAACGAGCAAAACGTAACCGGAATTTATAAATGCCGCCTGGGCGGAGATTTTCAGTCCCAATTTCAGAAATGTCCAGGGATATATCCAGTTGCAAACACTAGGCCTACATGAAACATTAAAGTTACTTGATATTGAGCGGCATTTCATTCACTCGGGATGACGCCGCAGCCTTTTTGGGTTTAACACTTCAAAGGATATGAAATGCCATTTAAACTCCACGGTTTGAAAAATAAAACTGCTTTTGGACATCGTTCTCCTATACGGCCAACCTCGAGTCAGTGTAGTTTCTTTCGTTCGTTTTCTTCTGTTACATCTCCGTGCAGTCGTAAATACCGCTGGTTTGAATGAGTCTGTTGAAATGACAGAATGGCAATTTTATACTTTTATTAATCCCGTATGATTAGACAGTTCTAGGCTCGAGGCCACAATAAAACGGGTTGTTGATGACAGTCATTTAGCAGACGCTTTTATCCAAAGCGAAATACAATACGTGCAAGTACTTGGGTATTTGGGCCAATCGTCAATAATGTTGATCTACTAAGAGTACTGGAAGCTGTCTTAGGTGGTCCCGCTTTTCTTTAACAGCAGGTTTCAATCAGGTCGTCTTACTTTGGTCATACTATTGACTGTAGGGGATGAGAGATTGGTAAACATTTGTATCATTTTTGTGTGCGTTAATTTACTCATGCACCTATGAATTGTTCACCTGTTAATACTTACATCTATTTAATTGTATCACTAACCCGACCAACAACTTTTTTGCATGGCCATTTTCAACTTATATTTTAATTGATTATTTTTAGTTTATATAGATATACAATGTTCTTAGAATTATTGCTTTTAACCAAAGATCAATAAAGTTTGTTTTAGTTAAATAATCTGGAAAAACTAACGTTACGGGATAGGCATACCATGCATGCACACTGGGAACTCGAATTCCCCGAGTAAAAACTGTTCTCCTTCCTTGTTCCCTCACCTCACCTCTGCCAGTAAAGCTCAGCAACGGAAAGCAATAAGCAGAAGCTCTGGGCCAGCCAAGTCAGGTCCATCGTTTGTTGTTGAGAGACTCGGACCGTAAATTGAATTTAGACTTTATAGTACAAAAATATCTCAACAGAGCCAAACACAATCCCTCCCTGCAAAAAAACTGTGGCAGAAATGTGATGACAGAAACACACAATTTAGAGCTAGACATTTGGATTTGCTTACTCATTTATTATTTATGAAACATTATCCTTTCATCCTTACTCATGTGTGCACTTTTTTTTATTTTATAAAAACATCTACTCACATCCACTGAATTTCATTGCTAACAGTACCAACAACTGTGTGTATGATAATTTTTGATGTGGCCGACTTATTTGAAAACTCTCCGCTGTTCTCGCACCGCCCATCCCTGCAACAAGTAACCAAACCTCGGTCTATGAAGCTCAGGAACATTATATAAAAGAGTAGCAGCTCTGAGCCATACAGCCCTATTTTAAACATATGTATGGTGACTATGTGAATAATAAAAAAATGCTGATATTGATATGTGCAATAATGTAAGTAAACTCATTAATTATATGGTGGCCGTATTAACACCTTCTCAAGTGTGGGGAAAAAAATACACTTCTGAGAACATGAAAGATTTTGGCCTGGCTGTTCAGTGTGTGAAGGTTACTTGTGAGAGCGCTAGTAACATTGAAGGTTACCAGTGGCAGCTCTAGTAAAAATTGAAGATTACCAGTGAGAGCACTAGTAAAATGGAGTTCAAAATGAAATATTGCCCAATGCCAAACTGTGAGTCAGACAAAACTTAAGAGCACTTGTTAATTGAATGCTTGCGGTCAAAGGAAATATGGGAATATATTATATTTATTAGAGTAGATACAGGCAGGAAATTGTTCCCAAAACTTTGTTTTATGAGAAGATGTGTAATATTGATGAAAAATGTAATTTTGTGGTTTACAATGTGGAATTGTGAATGTACCAAAACGGAAAATGCCTCGTAGAACGACAATTTACGACATGTATGTTCCCAGTGACTCAGTGGTTTAGAGTACTTTGACAAAATTAAAAATGTCGACGAGCAGATGAAGAATGACAGCACGGATAAGCCTGTGGGAGATCCAAGACTTTTTACAGGACGTCGGATGAAATATGTTGTGTGTTGTGTTGTACACAATAATGGGACAAGCGTAACAGGGCAATTCCAGATAAACAGTCACCTGGCCATTGAAAATTCGAACTAAAAATAAAGCTGCAAGATGAATTTCAAGATATGTGTCGCAGATTCAAGTGAGTGGGATATGACTGGCAATTTCCTGTGATTATCTCTATCAGCCCTGCCAAATACATTGTGCGTGTGATCGTTACTCTTGTATATCCCGTTTTCGTGTATTTAAACTTTATAGTGCCTGGAATTTCCATTTTAATTACTGCCAAAGCCCTTGCGACTAGTTATTCGTTTAATTTCAGTTGCTCTTTGTTGAGTGTCGCGAGAGAAAAAAACTCCTCATATTTGATTGGACGAAACGCCACCAAAGCGGCAACCAATGGGTGAACAGAGCGAAGCTATAAGAGAGACACTCCTCTGGAAACACAGTTATTCTTCGTATTTTTAACAAAACAAAAAACAGCGAAAATGAGTGGCAGGGGAAAGACTGGCGGAAAAGCGAGAGCAAAGGCTAAGACCCGTTCATCCCGGGCTGGTCTCCAGTTCCCGGTTGGTCGCGTTCACCGACTTCTGCGCAAAGGAAACTATGCACAACGTGTTGGTGCGGGAGCCCCAGTTTATCTGGCCGCCGTGCTCGAGTATCTGACTGCTGAGATCCTGGAGTTGGCCGGCAACGCTGCCCGAGACAACAAGAAAACCCGCATCATTCCCAGACATCTCCAGCTGGCAGTGCGTAACGACGAAGAGTTGAACAAACTCCTTGGAGGCGTCACTATCGCTCAGGGCGGAGTACTGCCCAACATCCAAGCTGTTCTGCTCCCCAAGAAGACCGAAAAGGCAGCAAAGGCCAAGTAATTCTTACGTCGCTCCCACAAAGACGATTCATCCAAAGGCTCTTTTAAGAGCCACCCCACATCTGTATAAAGAGCGCAAAGCTGCCATTTCAACCAATTCTACTGCGTTACGACAGTTAGTCTTACTCGGCGCCGTGCAGTGTCCGTAATTTATGTACATGGGAATCCAATCGATACAACTTGTCTTGATCAGTGGTCCTCGTGTTCGGTCCTGGGGACCACTGTGTACACTGGTTGCCGTTCCAACCACAATTGGAATCCCAGAAGTAGCTTTCTCCCCCCATTCTCGCTTACAATTTTTGTTATTTGCCCCCTTAAGCCACATATCAGAAATGACTACCAAGAATAGGCTACAAGTCCTGGCAACTAAAACTGACCGTATAATAGATGGTGAAGAATTAAAAAAAACAGTTTTTTTGTGTTGCACATTTAATCAAAGCCTTTTTATAGAACAAACGTACCTTTCTTGATTAACCATATATATAGGCTATATAGCACACGTGAAATTAAGATAGGTTAGATAATTTATTCGTTAATTAATACACTCGTTTCGCAACGTTGGAATAAATAATCCAAGGCGGTAAGAGAAGAGTGTAAATTTCAGGCGGCAGAGGAAGCAAAAAAAAAGTTAATACATCTACCCAATGGCCTCCGTGACTGCAGGCAGGATCCCAGCCAATGAGAATCCGTAAAAAACCTATCCAATCAGCTCCTCACTGCAATGCTTTAAAGGCGTAGGTCGTGGACTTCGCGAGACACATTCCGAAAATCAAAAAAGCAAGCACGACGCAATGGCTAGAACCAAGCAAACCGCACGTAAGTCTACCGGTGGCAAGGCCCCCAGGAAGCAACTGGCCACTAAAGCGGCGCGTAAGAGCGCGCCTGCGACAGGGGGCGTGAAGAAGCCTCACCGTTACAGGCCTGGTACTGTAGCGCTGCGAGAAATCCGCCGCTACCAGAAGTCTACTGAACTGTTGATTCGCAAGCTGCCCTTCCAGCGCCTTGTGAGAGAGATTGCTCAGGATTTCAAGACCGACCTCCGCTTCCAAAGCTCAGCTGTCATGGCTCTGCAGGAGGCCAGTGAGGCGTATCTCGTTGGTCTGTTCGAGGACACCAACCTTTGCGCCATTCACGCCAAGAGAGTGACCATCATGCCCAAGGATATCCAGCTGGCCCGCCGAATCCGGGGAGAACGCGCCTAAGATTTCCAAGCACACCGTTGTCTTTTAAACAAAGGCTCTTTTAAGAGCCACTTAAATACTTGAGAAGCAAGTTTGCTCCATGTTTTTTTCTTCTTCTTCCGTTTGCTTCTGGTGTGATTAGATTATTGATGCCACGTTGCTCGATGTTTAATGTAATCGTATGAGATATGAATATACTTTGCTTAAACATATTAACTGAAGTAAGAATAATACTGTAGGTGTTTGAGAATTTCTGCTTGTGGTTGCTTGCTTTCCCCAAGTCCCGGGTGCCATAGTTACACAATTAACTCCCCGTAGCCGTCAGCACAGCAAAATCTCTGGCTATATTCTGATAAACTCCCTGGCTATTTCCACCACTTAGCCTTCCATACGATTGTTTTGTTGTTGGAATGTGGCTACAGACATTGAATGTTATGGATGCACTGATGTTCCATTGTTAGAGCTTTCCTGACGTCACTATATATGTTTTTAGTGGTAGAGCCTACGCGAGCAAGGGATAAGCCGTTGTGTGGCGCATGCACGCCTCTATCTGGATAGGCAACATGTTCCAAGCCTTTCCAACATGCCTCGCCCTGCATTAAACTTGCATCCCGGCTCTCACTCGCACACATACACGATCTGGCTGGGGTAAACAAAGCTGAGTGAATGACTTTTTGCCTCTTGTTGAGACTGTGAGTGGCTCTAAAAAGAGCCTTTGGGGGTTGAGTATTGTTGTGTTACGGATTACTTTGAACTAGTGTACTTCGTGACGGCCTTGGTTCCCTCAGACACCGCATGTTTGGCCAGCTCTCCTGGCAGCAGAAGGCGCACGGCGGTCTGGATCTCCCTTGAAGTGATAGTCGACCGTTTGTTGTAGTGAGCCAAGCGAGAAGACTCACCAGCAATGCGTTCGAAAATGTCGTTGACAAAGGAATTCATGATGCCCATGGCCTTTGAAGAAATGCCGGTGTCAGGATGCACTTGCTTCAAGACTTTGTACACGTAGATAGCGTAACTTTCCTTCCTCGACTTTCGCCGCTTCTTTCCTCCTTTCCCAGCCGTCTTGGTTACGGCTTTCTTGGAACCCTTCTTGGGCGCAGCCTTTGCAGCCTCAGGCATTTCGAAAGCTTGACTGAATCAAATGCTCCAGCGTCACCGTGCGTCTGCGATATATAAGGCTTTTATGCAAATAGTCATGGTTTGCTTAACGGTGACGTAAACCGAGTCTCATTGGAGGCAGCTCGTCAACCCGTAGCGTGTTGGGTGATTATTGCAACCCTATTGGCTGAATTTCGCGGGCCGGAAAAACCTAGCCCGATTGCTGCAAACAAAGGATTTTTGTTTAACCGCGCGACTCCTGCACGTATCTCTCATTCTCCATTTCCCCTCGTTTCTTAAATTCAGTAATGTCTTCATGTACCGTCATTGCAGTTACCCACGTTCTAAGCAAAGTCCAATACACTCACCCTTTGAAAACGAATTTGCTTAATACAAATTTCAAATACAAACGTACACACACAGCCTACACCGTGCCTGTGCCGCCGCCCAAACAATACGTATACATTAATCCAATTTTAATTTTTTTTACAAACATTAAAGGTACACGGCACTCGTTTCAGTATACAACATCTGAACAAAAACGTAAATAAAAGCCAAGTTACTCGCGCATAGGCTAGCCTACAGAGCGCTGTCTATAAGTCCTTAATTCCAACTTGCAAAAACTAGGCCTGCCTTTACAAGTTTTGATATCAAAATGTGGCCAAGTTACTCCTAACAATATTGCCTATCGTAGCTCACACTAAATAAACTAAACTACCTCTATTCCAAAGCAATGCTATCCAAACTTTCCTAAATTATTTAATGCAACTTGGCCCTGTGTTTCTCCATCTTAGCATGTGAAGAGATTGTGCCTCATAGAACAACACATGATTTCAATGAATGTTTCTTGATGAATAATTACACTCCAGAAAATATCTGGTTATACTTTGTTGGCAAGTTTACTTTAGAAAATGTACAGGTTTTAAAATGTTCACTGCTGCTACAGATTTCTTTACAATTCACAAACAGACATTTATATCAAGAAACATCATGTACAAAAGAGAAAGGGGGGGATGAATAAATAAATGCAGATTAAAAATGAGTAATATTTTTGCCTAGAAAGTAGCGTACATATAACATTTTTAGAAATGTATCCAGACATGTTTGTGGGTCAGATGATGGCAAATAAGTGGGTAATAAATGGCACTTATTTTTTGTGGGTAACTATTGATGAATAATGCATGAAGATATTGACACCGAGAGAGACATGCATACATAAGCTATATGAACGTGTCCGCTACTGTAGACTTTTGACCATTGGCCGGGCATGCCAAAAAAAGTCCTGCCTTTTTCGAACATCTGATATCCACCCTCAGATTTTTGGCTTTTAATCTCTTTTACCTCTCTTTACAATAAAAAGCTCGTGTTTATCATCGTGACTTTTTGCAATTTTTTGCAATATTTTTCTCTATTGCAAGTTCCCTAGATGAACTGAAAATGTTTTTTCTTTTTTCTTGTATTGTGTGTCTTGTTTGTATGGTCTATGCATGTGAAAAAGTTATTGGAAGAATTAATAGTTCTTGAAGCTCTTGTTTGCTTCTCATTTTATATACTTTATATAACTGTAAATAATTATGGAAGTATTTTTCTGTTGTGAGGATTCATTTTGAAAAGTAAATGTGTTGCTGAAGTTGTTGAAGAAATTAATTTGTGATTGAAGTTGAAGCATTCGGTTTTTTTGGGTTTTTTTTTGTTCCATACAAGTGTGAGGTTTTACCCCAGTATTGATCATAATTGCTGTAACTCACTCATAATGTGCAAATGTTTGCTTTTACTGATGATATAATATCATGAAGCTCGCACAAAGTAACATGGCGTTGAGGGAATTCAAAGCCCGATCAGTATTGCCGGTATTCATGTATTTGATTATAAATATGGCATTTTACACTGTCGTTAACGCTTACGGCCATACCACTCTGAATACGCCCGATCTCGTCTGATCTCGGAAGCTAAGCAGGGTCGGGCCTGGTTAGTACTTGGATGGGAGACCGCCTGGGAATACCAGGTGCTGTAAGCTTTTTCAAAACGTTTTGGTATAGGGGGCGCTGTTTCACAATATTCCAACAATTCAAATACAGTTCAGGAAAATAACTAAATTAATAAACTGAACAAAAAATATATACGCTGCTCAAATAAGTTAAGGGAACACTTAATCAACACAGTATAACACCAAGTCAATTAAACTTCTGGGATATCGATCTGTCCAGTTAGGAAGCGTAAACGATTGTGAATCAATTTCACCTGCTTTGGTGCAAATGAAAGTGACAACAGATGGACAGGAGAGGCAACAACAAGACAACCACCAAAAAGCAAATGGTTGTGCAGGTGGTGGCCACATTTTATCTCTCTTTATCCTTTCTGACCATAGAAGGGCAACAACCCAGCAGCAGGACCGGTATCTGCTCCTTTGTGCGAACAGGAACAGGAGGAGCGCAGCCAGAGCCCTACAAAATGACCTCCAGCGGGCTACTTGTGTGCATGTTTTTAACCAAACTGTCAGAAACAGACTCCATGAGGGTGGCACGAGGGCCCGACGTCCTGTAGTGGGACCTGTGCTCACAGCCCAGCACCGTGCAGCTCGATTGGCATTTGACAGATAACACCAGAATTGGCACGTTCGCCATTGGCACCCCGTTCTCTTCACAGATGAGAGCAGGTTCACACTGAGCACACGTGACAGACGTGAAAGCGTCTAGAGACGCCGTGGCGAATGTAATGCAGCCTGCAACATCATCCAGCATGACCGGTTTGGTTTAATTGACTTGGTGTTATACTGTGATGATTAAGTGTTCCTTTCATTATTTTGAGCAGTGTAGTTTTGATGCATGTATATTTTATTAGTTCATAAAATGTATTTCAATTACTTGTATTATTCTGAAATGACAGAATCAAAACAGAATTGGAAAAAACCTAACCCTGCTAGCACTATCATGGGAGATTCAGGTTAAGGCCTATACTAATAATTGTGTGTGTTTGTTTGTTTTGTGTATGGGATCCTTAATGTAACGGCAAAATGGGGGTCACAATAATTGCATCCATAAAACTAAACACATTAAAAAATAAATAGCACGGTTCGTCAAGTAGTTCTGGTGGATGCACTGAAGTCAAGTTCTCCCGTTAAAATGCTCTCGGTTAGGGCCATTGCTAAATGAAAGTAATTACAATGTAACGTAGGACACAGCCTTTTGTGGAGCCTCTATGACGTCACAATAGCTTCTAAAGTAAGGCGTAAACGAGCATGGCACAAGGCCATTGCGAAGCGTGCACCCTCCTCCCTGGCCACGTGTTACAAACCCCTCCGACATATCTTAACCTTCGCCTACTTGCGCGATTCCATTAGTGCAAGCAAAGCTCAGTCAATGGATTTTTGCCTCCCGTTTACAGTGTGGGTGGCTCTTAAAAGAGCCTTTGGGACGAGTTCGGTTCCGTTATGGTTCATTTGGAACTGGTGTACTTCGTGACGGCCTTGGTTCCCTCAGACACCGCGTGTTTGGCCAGCTCTCCTGGCAGCAGAAGGCGCACGGCGGTCTGGATCTCCCTTGAAGTGATAGTCGACCGTTTGTTGTAGTGAGCCAAGCGAGAAGACTCACCAGCAATGCGTTCGAAAATGTCGTTGACAAAGGAATTCATGATGCCCATGGCCTTTGAAGAAATGCCGGTGTCAGGATGCACTTGCTTCAAGACTTTGTACACGTAGATAGCGTAACTTTCCTTCCTCGACTTTCGCCGCTTTTTTCCACCTTTCCCAGCCGTCTTGGTTACGGCTTTCTTGGAACCCTTCTTGGGCGCAGCCTTTGCAGGATCAGGCATATCGAAAACTTGACTGAAACAAATTCTCCAGCATTACCGTGCGTCTGCCATATATAAGGTCTTTATGCAAATATACATGCCTTTCTTAGCGGTAACGTTAACACCGAGTCTCATTGGAGGCAGCTCGTCAACCACAGCGTGTTGGCTGAATATCGCATCTCTATTGGCTGAATTTGGCGGCCATGAAAAATGAAGCACTAAGTGCTGCAAACAAAAGATGTTTTTTTAAACCCCGCGACTCTGATTAATTCCATTGATTAAAACAATGTTCTAATAAAAACGTGTACACTTGCAACTCGCACGTGCCGCCGCCCAAACAATAGACAAAATAATCAAAATTTGTGGTTTCTACAAACAATAAAGGTATACAGCGTATGTTTCAGTATACGACATGTATCCTGCACATTATGTACGGCAATTCCATTCGATAGATGCTTAGCAAGTTAATGCCTTGAGGCTTGCTCATTGCAACGACCTTCATTGAAAACTAGCGAAAAGTGTTTGTTGGTACGTTTCGTTGTTGCATCTCAAATAGAACATGTAACCACAATCGCCAGGGATTCCCTGCATGTGCACATGGCTTTGAAATTTCACAAACAGGAGGCACGCTCCCTCTACAAGGCCAACGGCATTGTATTAATAAAGGGACAATGAGTACACGCGCTAGGAATCGATGCTGTTCATAGAGCATGTGGGTGGCTCTTAAAAGAGCCTTTGGATAATTGCATGGAAGAGGGTCAAGAACGAAAAGTTTAACCACCGAAACCGTACAGAGTGCGACCCTGACGCTTCAGAGCATAAACCACATCCATAGCGGTGACGGTCTTTCTCTTGGCATGCTCGGTGTAAGTGACGGCATCGCGGATGACGTTCTCCAAAAACACCTTCAGCACTCCTCGAGTCTCTTCATAGATGAGACCGGATATACGCTTGACTCCTCCGCGGCGAGCCAAACGACGAATCGCCGGCTTGGTGATACCCTGGATATTATCACGGAGAACTTTGCGATGACGCTTAGCGCCTCCTTTACCAAGTCCTTTTCCACCTTTCCTTTTTTTTTTTTTTTAAATATACTTTATTTAAATTATTCAAATATTACAATAATCACATACATTAAACATGGCAGTTATCACATACATTAAACATGGCAATTATAACATATTCAAAAAAAAAAGAACACACTTGATTACATTAGATAAGAAAACATCATGAATATTCAAAAATCCAGGATTTCCCAACGGCTTGCATTACCGTTGTTTGCATCAATAGTCCTTCTGCGTTTTAGTTCTGTTAAAATGTTCTTCATTACAGAGTCACTGGATACATAAATATGGTCAATCGTCATTTTACATCGCGTTTTCCATATTTGTAAATTCACTAGACATATTATTAACCAGTACAAATCTTTACTTTTTTCATTGGTATCACACATTTCCCCAAGAAAAACAGTTTCCGGAGTAATTAAAATCTTGACCCCAATACATTTAATCTGTTCCCATATATTTTTTGAGCGATCACATTCAATTAGTAGATGTTCCAAAGTTTCATCCATATTACATTCAGGCATTGGACAAGTTTTCGTTTTAACAAAGCAACTCCATTTTACAACAGCTCTCACTGGTAATCTCCTCACTGATATTAACCAGGCTACATCTCTCATATTTTCGGAAATATTTTTATTCCATATTCGTGCGACAGTTCTTTCACATTCTATGTTGGTTAATTGTCTATACATAATTAAACCACCATAAACTTCAGTAATTATTAAATTATATGTATCCTTACTCTCATATTTACACCAGTCAATATCTAAGTGTTTAAATTTATCTACAAAATCGCCATACATAAGTTTAAAATAAGGTTGTCCGATTCTATTCCTTCCTTTCTTTTTTTTCCAATTAGTAATATTGCCTATCCAGCTAATTTGTCTGTTAATTCCACTTGCAACGATTTTACAACTTGCTATTTTTAATTTGATACTCAGATCTATTGATCCCAACCCTCCTAATATTCTCGGTTTAAATAACAATTCTCTTTTGGTAACTTCTCTATTCGTTCCCCACACTAATTTACAACACTCTTTATTTAGCTTGCTTATGTATTTTTCGGTTGGTGGAAAAATTGAACTTAAAAACATTAGTTTTGACAATATCATCATTTTTAAAATATCTATTCTAGACCTATAATTAGTGTTTCTGCCTGACCACTTTATAACTTCATCTTTAACTTCAATTTCCTTTTTTTCCCAATTTGTTTCACAACAGTTTGCATTACTTATATAGATACCCAATACCTTAATTTCTTCTTTTACGCTAATTTGTATGGGAAACTGCCTCTTTAAATCCCCAATCCAGACAGCTTCTGATTTATGATGGTTTAAAACTGCACCAGATACCTTTTCATAAGTTCTGAAATGTTCACATATAATGTCCAATTCAGTTTGTGATTTTACAAAGACTGTTACATCATCAGCGTAAGCTGATATGATGACCTTTTCACTTCCGACCTTTAACCCTTCTAATCTCCTATCATTTCGAATTATTTTGATCAAAGGGCTAATTGCAATCACATACAGAGCAGCACTTAGTGGACATCCTTGTTTCACACCTCTACAAACTTCAAAACATTCTGTCAAGTGACCATTTATACATTTACTTGGACTATAGATTTAGCATAAAGACACCTTATCATATCAATAAACCGTTGTGGAAACCCATACATTTTCAATACTTCAAATAAATACGCCCTTGATATATAATCAAAGGCTTTTTTTTTATCTAATGCAATAATATAAAAACCCTCGTCATCTTTCACATTTGAAATGCATTCTCTTAACATACATAGATTATCAAACATTAACCGTCCTTTTACAGCACATGTCTGCTCCCTTTCTATAAGTACTTCCAAATTATCCTGCATTCTATTTACAAGCACTTTAGCAAGTATCTTGTAGTCCAAGTTCATTAAGGTTAAATGTCTCCAATTATTTATATCAAATTCATCACCTTTTTTGTACAATAGAGTTATTACACCATCATAAAAAGAGTCATGCATATATCCTCGTGCAATGCCTTCATTGAAAACCCGGGTTAAAAAAGGAGAAATTTCATTCTTACTTTTCACATATAATTCTGCTGGCAATCCATCCTTGCCCGGAGATTTCTTTAAATTTAACTGAGATATAGCCAGCTCAACTTCTTCCTGCAGAATAGGACTTTCCAGGTCATCAGAATTGACACAATTACCATCATTAATCGAGGTTAAGAAAAACTGAAGCAATTCATTATCAATTTCAATATCTTCATACATCTTTTGGCATAGATCCTTAACAGTATTTCTGACATCACATTCTTTTTCAACAACCATCCCCATTTCATTTCTCATTGCTTTAATACATTTCTGATTTTGCTTTTCTTTAAACTGAGCTATGATATTTATAGCACTAGGAGCTTCCTTAAACGTAATATTGCTCCCTAACTGCACATGTAATCCACGTATAGAATCTTTATTCATATCTTCAATTTCACCTTTACACTTATGCATTTCTGTAACTTCTATATCCGTTTTAACCAATTTCACCTTCAATTCTATGTAGTTCTTTAAGAGTTGATCATATTTTACATTTCTAGTTTGATTTAAAACTTTACATTTAAATTAAAAAAATTCCTTCATCCTGTTTTTAAAAATTTCCCACAATTCTATATTTGTCTTTGTCAAAATTCTCAAATCCTTTATTTTGTCAATTTCAAGTTTCAACTCTGCTACTAGTTCTGAATTTTCAAGACACCGAATATTTAATTTCCAATAGGATTTCTTAGGTTCACCTTCAATTCTGAGCTTGACAATAACAGCCAAATGGTCAGATTCGACTAAGTAATTTGTTTTATATTCATAAACATCTAAATTACTACTTACGTAAATACGGTCAATCCTAGACCTTGTATATTTATCATGTCTCGTATAGTCTATCTTGTTTGGATATAAAATTCTAAAAGCATCTCTCAGGTCTGTTCCTTCAAGCACTTTCTTCAGAGCTGTTCTTTCTCTCGTCATTAAAAAGGGTTTTAGTGAAAATATATCATTCCCATCGGTCACCACATTGAAATCCCCACACACCATAATAGGATACCCAACACACAAAAATTCCCGGAGTTTGTTGAACAACTGAATTTTCTTTACTCTATCGGGAGCAGTGTATAAGTTGATGATTCGAATCTTATGACGAAGAAAGTAACAGTCTAAAATTAGTAACCTCCCTGGGATAATTTCCCTTTTCCTTATAACCGTAACCTTTGTGCTGAAAAATATACCGACCCCATCTGCTTTGTCTTCACCAACTGATATACAAGATGACCCTTTTGTCCAAATATCTGTAACATCCTGTACATCAGACTGATTACACAACCTCATTTCTTGTAAACAAAGAACGTCAAAGGATGTCTGCAGCAATATATCAATTTTTAGATGTCTATTCTTTTTTGACTGTATTCCTCTGACATTGTATGACGCAATCGTCAAATACTGTTCATTAGTCATACATATTTTAAGAAAATTCTTCGTTAAGGACTCACTTTATCATCTTTTTTCTTTCTTGGCATGTCATATTTTAGTAGAATGCGTCTTTTACCTGCGTAGTTAGCCTGGGTTGGTAAGACCCCTTCATTTCCTGGAGTCACTTTTTCAATTCGTCCTGCTTCACTTGGCTTTTTACCATCGTCGTCATGTCCAAAGTTATCAGCAGCTCCCGAGCTAATGGATTCGAGATCGCCAGACGTTAAGCTCTCTTCCACTCTCTCTGAATTAGTCGCACTCTCATAGGGCTCCGAGTCACCCCCTTCCTCGCTGTCATCATGTTCACTGCTGCTGGAACTGTGGTCCACATCCTCAGATATCGGGTTTGGGTCTCCAACTCCCACTTCTACGTCATTCTCACCCCTCACCGTATTATTTCCCTTCTCGGTTTTATCATTATTTAGAGTCTTCTCCATTCCGCATTGTACGTCCGGTGTCTCCGTAATCTTTTCTATGACCAGTTTCTTTGTTTGTGCGTCATTATAATCAGGACGTTGTGCCTTAGCGCGGTTGCTATATGACTGGGGGCATTGAAAGAAGGAATGGCCCAGCACACCACATAGACTGCACAGATGTTCATTCATGCAGTCTTTCGCTCTATGTCCCATATGCCCACACCGCCAACATTTGATTTTTCCACATTGTCTGGCTTGATGATCAGTGTCTTGGCAAATGAAACACCGTTGTAGCTGCCCTGAATAGGTAATACGCCCATTATACGGGCCCAGGGAAATGGAGTTGGGTATTGCATTGTATTTTCCGTTTGAATCTTTGAGGAGTTTAACCTTATACTTCCTAACGCCATACCAAATCCCATTATTATCGACTGGTTTTATAGGTTGCTGTAATATATTGCAATATCGGCTTAGAAAGCATTCTATATCCCCATCAGCCACTCGGCCAGTCCAAAATTTAACAATGAGAAATTTAACGTCAATGGAAAATGGCGATTCAATTTCCCAATCCGCCCAATTTTTCCCACCGGATTGACTAGCATGTACTTCTAAAAAACGTTTAAGCGGGGCCTCAGAAAAAAAACATATTTCGTAATCTCTCCGATTTGGAAGAGCGATAAAAGAATAGACATCGCGAACGTTTATCCAAGAGGATTCAAACAGGAGCTTGTCACCCACATAATCGCGATTGGGAGCTTCTCCTTGTCCGACGTATTTTAAACGAACCCAATACTGCCCGAAAGACTGGGCATAGGCCCCAGCCGGGGCCATGCCCGAACTTTCTAGTACTTTTTAAGAGACTGTGCAACCGACTCCTTCTGAGCAATATAAATTGAAAGAGATTATACCGACCACGCAATTAATTTCCACCTTTCCCGCGACCAGACATCTTTTACAAATGGCAGAATATACTGACCAGCTTACAAAATAGCACGCATATATCTGCGCAGAGACGACCTGATTGAAGCCTCGCGTCAAAGAAAGGGCGGTTCTAGCCAAAGCCCGCCTCCAGCACTCTGAGCCTTCCGAGCATTGGGTAATTGCTTTGTAAAGACGTTTGAACAAAACAAAAAAAAAAACATCCAGAGCAATCATAAGGTCTGCTCTCTAGATTATTAAAACTAGAAATTACTTTCACAAAACCATAGAACAGAAACAGTAACATTTCAAACAAGTAGTAGTCTGAATAGTAGTCTAATACTCCGAATCTTCTTATTGACACGCTGATTGCGCAACCCAGCCCATGTTGACACAAATACATGTATTCCAGACCACAAACCTACCAACGTGGGTTTTTCTCTGCCCATTACGAGAATAGCGTAGTATCTTTCCTCTGTACTGCATATTCATTTACATTTCGTAACTAGGACTGTCCATTTTACCAGTTAGTTTAGTCCAGCAGACTGTAACCTGCATGACCCAAAGTGAGACCCAAAGTCTCCCAATAAAGTTTGTACCAAAAGGGTGAGATCAATGTTTGAGTGAAAGGTGAGAGTGAATCCTGTTTCTTTGAGTCTCCATTTTAGTACCATTAATCTTAGCTGCTTCCTTGTTTTGTTGTCTTTTTTTAATGAATTTGACTAGTTGCAGTAGGCCCTCCTGAGCCATTTATAGAGCCATGTATGTAGAAATAAATTACTTTAATAGACAAATAAGCCGGGATATGCTGGGGAATGTACCTTTGTTGCCATGCTCAAAAGTGTGTGAGAAGCTATCCAAAGAAATTATCCTCTGTCAGAGAGGACCATGGGATGCGCGCAACAAAAACATGTATTTAAAAGTTTAAATACACATTGTTGTAATGTATAGTGCTGAGTACAACACGACAAGTCGCAAAAAGAAAGCAACAAAAGTTGGCTGGATAGGAGATATTGGAAAATTATGAAAGGAAGTGACTCTCAAAAAAAGTAAAATCTGAATAACCGAGTTTGTAAGAGAGTAAAGAAATATACAATAATACAGCAGATCAAATACATGCTGCTATATACAGTGCACTACAAATGTGTTAGGACAGTGACACATTGTTTGTTGTTTTGGTTCTGTACTCCAGCACATTGGATTTGAAACAGGTCGACAGTGACCATGAGGTTAAAGTGCAGACTTTCAACTTTAATTGCAGAGGTTTTAGATCCATGTCGGGTGAACCGTGTAGCAATTGTAGCCATTTTTACACGTATATATGGATGAGCCTTTCCTGCTGCCTCCTAATGGCAAAACAAAGAGACATGACCGGATTGAGATCACTAAGAAAACTCCCAGTGAGAGCTGTGGTTAGGTGGAGGTGTTGTGTGAAGTTGACTAAGTGCCCCCTGTCTGACGGTTAATTGGAATAATCCATTGATTCTTTTTTTAAATTATAATGTTATTATAATAATAATACTATTAATAGTAATAACAATAGCGAATATTGGCGACCCCAAATTTACCAATAGGCCATTTCCCCCATGTAACGTTAGTGTGCTCTCTCCATTTTTGCAACCAAACTGCCATTTCCTTCTCGCTGGCCAGTTAGCCGAAATGCATTGATCCGTTAGATGAAGTCGAACGTGCAGATAATGGGGGAGATGAATGTACCGGATTGTGACAGCGTTGCAGCACTTGTCCACTAGATGTCAATAGTGATTCATACAATGAGGAAAACGTTTCGAGGCGTCGTTTTGCCTGGCTATTCTTTGGTGCGTGCATATTTTCGATCCTCTTCCCCCTCCTCAAAATTAATTAATACCCAAGGTAGGCTGTCCCTTGGCTGGACTGCAAGGCTACATCACATTTACACATCGTTTTTGTCAAAAATAATAAAACTCTTTGTGGTTATTTATGTAGGAAACCGTGAAAAGTGCCAAACTCTCGACAAAGTGCGTAAAAACGGCTGGGGTGGTACCGTATATAGTTGCATACACCCTAAGCCAGCAATACGTAATTCATTTGTAACTTTTTTTGTTTTTTGCTCGTAAAAGTTACATATTAGTACCCAAACATAACAGTATTGTTCTTCCACTGTACACTGGGGAAATGTACTCCTTAAAAAAATAAAAATATCCTTCTAAAGCTGAACCATTTTTTCTGAAAGTGGTAATGTAACGAGAGAGGATGTATCTTCTTATTGCCCCATTATATCAAACATTTATATTCCGAATAATTAATACCCCATATCCTTGTAAGATATTTCAATCAGGTGACATGTAGCCAGATAATAGATGAATTGTCTGTAAAGTACTGTGCTGAAATGAACGATTCCAGCCAAGGCAAATGGTAAATTAAACTTGCATTGTTTTATAATTTGTTTCAGTGAAACAAATTATGGAACCGAAACCAATCATTTGATTAATCTTAACAAAGTCATTGGTTGGAATGACATCCAACAGTTCCATTTCTCACAGCAAACATTTTTACATCTTATTGCTTCCGTTTTTACAATTTCGTTATTTGTATCTCCTTTTTTCCCCCCCAAGGGCGTTAGATTTCATTGTCATGTATGGAAGGACAGGTACCACACACTTTGACTTAAAAACCGAACATCAAAGGGTGTATATCAGGTGTTGGGAAATGGTGAAATAGCGAAATGGCGGACCCAATTTGTATAGCCTTATTTATATTAATGGCGATAGGAAACATACGCTGGTCTTGACAGGCTAAACATTGTTTTCAGAATCAGAATGGTCGGTTCAACAAAACGTGGATATGTAACCCGGCGATGGTTAAAGAGAGTTCTGTCATCGTGCGAATTGTGTGCTCTGTGTGCTTTACTGCTAACAATACAAGTCCTGCTTAAAAGCTCTACTTGCGTATTCCATTAGTCACTTCATATTTTCTGCTTTGACACTGGGCTTCTGTCAATGGTTATCAAACAAATTTGAAGTGTGTGAAATGTTTGATAGGTTTTAAAGGCGATTATTTTGGGACAAGCACCTTAAACAGGTACTTGTCGCTGGCAAGTGGCGACGTTTTAGACGGGCTGGAGAAAAAACTGCAATATTGCTCAGGGCACAGAAGTTAATTTGTTGGCACAAGGGCCTTTGTTGAACATTCCCGACGTTTTTCGCTTTGGAAATAACTGAACGGTGTGTTAATTTATCAATATTTGGCGAAGAGAAAACACAAGTGAGCGGAGTTTTCAGGAGCAGAGAGACGCTGTGCCGAACTGGCTGAGTCTACACGGTCCTCATGTAACATTTAAGTCCATCCCCCTGCCGCTCAAGCAGCGAAAACGCGAAACGTTCCCACTGTCCACGGAGAGAATCGAACGAAAGACAAATGGCTGAAGTTGCCCCCGCTCCTGCCGCCGCCGCCGCCCCGGCTAAGGCTCCCAAGAAGAAAGCAGCAAACAAGCCCAAGAAAGTTGGGCCCAGCGTCGGAGAGTTGATCCTGACGGCAATTTCTGCCTCCAAGGAGAGGAGCGGAGTGTCCCTGGCTGCCTTGAAGAAAGCGCTGGCCGCCAGTGGCTACGACGTGGAGAAAAACAACTCTCGCGTAAAGCTGGCCGTCAAGAGCCTGGTGACCAAGGGGTCCGTGCTTCAGACTAAGGGCACCGGCGCCTCTGGCTCATTTAAGCTCAACAAAAAGCTGGAGGAGAAGAAGCCCGCAAAGAAAGCGGCACCTAAAGCTAAGAAACCCGCAGCTGCTAAAAAGGCGCCAGCGAAGAAGCCAGCGGCCAAAAAGTCGCCGAAGAAGGTCAAAAAGCCCGTTACACCTAAAGCGAAAAAGAGCCCTAAGAAAGCCAAAAAGCCGGTGGCAGCAGCAGCAGCAAAGAAGGCGACCAAGAGTCCAAAGAAAGCCAAGAAGCCGGCGGCAGCAGCAGCAGCAAAGAAGGCGACCAAGAGTCCTAGGAAAGCAAAGCCGGTCAAGCCAAGAGTTTCCAAACCCAAGACCGGCAAAGCCAAGAAAGCGGTTCCCAAGAAGAAGTGAGCAAGTTGTACAGTGATGCAATTTTACAAACGCCAAAGGCTCTTTTAAGAGCCATCCAGAATTTCTTAAAAGCGCAATTCGGTCCATTTTCAGCCAGCGTGGCTACATCATTAGTTATTGGGGCGGGTGATGGACGTTTTGAGCGTAGCGCAAGGCTAATCGTTTGTTTATGTAAGGTTTATGGAACGAGCAAAATTTAACCGGAATTTATAAATGCCGCCTGGGCGGAGATTTTCAGTCCCAGTTTCAGAAATGTCCAGGGATATATGGAGCATCCAGTTGCAAACACTAGGCCTACATGAAACATTAAAGTTACTTGATATTGAGCGGCATTTAATTCACTCGGGATGACGCCGCAGCCTTTTTGGGTTTAACACTTCAAAGGATATGAAATGCCATTTAAACTCCACGGTTTGAAAAATAAAACTGCTTTTGGACATCGTTCTCCTATACGGCCAACCTCCAGTCAGTGTAGTTTCTTTCGTTCGTTTTCTTCTGTTACATCTCCGTGCAGTCGGAAATACCGCTGGTTTGAATGAGTCTGTTGAAATGACAGAGTGGCAATTTTATACTTTTATTAATCCCGTATGATTAGACAGTTCTAGGCTCGAGGCCACAATAAAACGGGTTTAAATTTAGCAGACGCTTTTATCCAAAGCGAAATACAATACGTGCAAGTACTTGGGTATTTGGGCCAATCGTCAATAATGTTGATCTACTAAGAGAGCTGTCTTAGGTGGTCCCGCTTTTCTTTAACAGCAGGTTTCAATCAGGTCGTCTTACTTTGGTCATACTATTGACTGTAGGGGATGAGAGATTGGTAAACATTTGTATCATTTTTTTGTGCGTTAATTTACTCATGCACCTATGAATTGTTCACCTGTTAATACTTACATCTATTTAATTGTATCACTAACCCGACCAACAACTTTTTTGCATGGCCATTTTCAACTTATATTTTAATTGATTATTTTTAGTTTATATAGATATACAATGTTCTTAGAATTATTGCTTTTAACCAAAGATCAATAAAGTTTGTTTTAGTTAAATAATCTGGAAAAACTAACGATACCATGCATGCACACTGGGAACTCGAATTCCCCGAGTAAAAACTGTCCTCCTTCCTTGTTCCCTCACCTCACCTCTGCCAGTAAAGCTCAGCAATGGAAAGCAATAAGCAGAAGCTCTGGGCCATCCAAGTCAGGTCCATCGTTTGTTGTTGAGAGACTCGGACCGTAAATTGAATTTAGACTTTATAGTACAAAAATATCTCAACAGAGCCAAACACAATCCCTCCCTGCAAAAAAACTGTGGCAGAAATGTGATGACAGAAACACACAATTTAGAGCTAGACATTTGGATTTGCTTACTCATTTATTATTTATGAAACATTATCCTTTCATCCTTACTCATGTGTGCACTTTTTTTTATTTTATAAAAACATCTACTCACATCCACTGAATTTCATTGCTAACAGTACCAACAACTGTGTGTATGATCATTTTTGATGTGGCCGACTTATTTGAAAACTCTCCACTGTTCTCGCACCGCCCATCCCTGCAACAAGTAACCAAACCTCGGTCTATGAAGCTCAGGAACATTATATAAAAGAGTAGCAGCTCTGAGCCATACAGCCCTATTTTAAACATATGTATGGTGACTATGTGAATAATTTAAAAATGCTGATATTGATTTGTGCAATAATGTAAGTAAACTCATTAATTATATGGTGGCCGTATTATGTATTGCGACGTAATTAAGAACACCTTCTCAAGTGCGGGGAAAAAAATACACTTCTGAGAACATTTACATTACATTATAGGCATTTAGCAGACGCTCTTATCCAGAGCGACTTACACAGCATTTCTTTTGCATTTATACATAGTATCCATTGATACAGCTGGATATATACTGAAGCGATGCAGGTGAAGTACCTTGCTCAAGGGTACAACGGCAGTGTCCGACCTGGGAATCGAACCGGCAACCTTTCGGTTACAAACCCAGTTCCTTAACCATTATACTACACTGCCGCATGAGAGATTTTGGCCTGGCTGTTCAGTGTGTGAAGGTTACTTGTGAGAGCGCTAGTAACATTGAAGGTTACCAGTGGCAGCTCTAGTAAAAATTGAAGATTACCAGTGAGAGCACTAGTAAAATGGAGTTCAAAATGAAATATTGCCCAATGCCAAACTGTGAGTCAGACAAAACTTAAGAGCACTTGTTAATTGAATGCTTGCGGTCAAAGGAAATATGGGAATATATTATATTTATTAGAGTAGATACAGGCAGGAAATTGTTCCCAAAACTTTGTTTTATGAGAAGATGTGTAATATTGATGAAAAATGTAATTTTGTGGTTTACAATGTGGAATTGTGAATGTACCAAAACGGAAAATGCCTCGTAGAACGACAATTTACGACATGTATGTTCCCAGTGACTCAGTGGTTTAGAGTACTTTGACAAAATTAAAAATGTCGACGAGCAGATGAAGAATGACAGCACAGATAAGCCTGTGGGAGATCCAGGACTTTTTACAGGACGTCGGATGAAATATGTTGTGTGTTGTGTTGTACACAATAATGGCACAAGCATAACAGGGCAATTCCAGATAAACAGTCACCTGGCCATTGAAAATTCAAACTAAAAATAAAGCTGCAAGATGTATTTCAAGATATGTGTCGCAGATTCAAGTGAGTGGGATATGACTGGCAATTTCCTGTGATTATCTCTATCAGCCCTGCCAAATACATTGATTCAGCAAAGCTTTCGACATGCCTGAGGCTGCAAAGTCTGCGCATTTGTGAGGTTAAATACGTGTAATACAAGCAAAGCCCATAGCTTTTTGCTGTGTGGTGTTCTTTTGTTTAATTCCCTCTTTAGTAAGGTTTTAAGTATTCTAAAAAAAACATTTGATTTGTGGTAATTTGCAACCAAAAGGATTCCCCCAATGGGGGCACCCCAAACGCAAGTCAGGCGTTTCTGGGCCCGTCTGAGATTTGTTGGCGATGGTGAGCCACCGTCCCGAACAAGTGTAGGCCAGGATTTAATATTGGAAAGCAGTTGGATAAATGCTGCTGACATTTACTCCTTTATTGCCCTGCCAAATAAAAAGGAATTTGAGCTGTGCTTTCATCGTGAGAATGTGCTAAGGCGTTTCCTGGAAGTCTCTGCTGCCCATTCAAAAGAAGACGTATGGAAGAATTGGGAGATTTTTTCTTCCATTCCCCTTGATACATTGACTGTTGTGGTGAAGTTCTGGACAGGTAGGGTGGCAGATGAAGATGTTGAGCAGTACCTTCGCAGGTACTGTGATATTCTACACCCACCCGAGAAAACACTTGACCAGTTTAATTCCCTTTTCTTTAAAATTTCTACATTTGGTGATTTAATACCAGGAAGACTGCTTGTAGTGGATTGCTTGTTAGAAAGGAAAAGATTTAGACTTATTAATGTATATACACCACAAGACCGATCAAGGAAAGTGCAAATATTGAATACATTGAAGGAAGTGTTATGTGCAGGTCAGAATGTTATTTTAGCAGGTGATTTTAACATAGTAACTGAAGCAAAAGATAGAATAGCATCATCAGCTTTTAAAATTACTCGGGTTGGTCAGATATTAAAAGAGACATGTAATGCCTTTAACATGAAAGACAGTTTTAGAACTCTTTATCCAAATGATGTAGGTTTTTCACGGTTCGATGCAAAAACTAAGACAAGAATCGATAGGATTCATGTATCGATGAATATACAGGTGAAATCTTACTCAACGGAGGTCTGTGTAAATTCAGACCACCTGGGCGTGAGGAGTACCATTACAATGGAAGATGATAAAAGGAAGAATTACTGGAAATTAAATGTAAATTGGCTGAAAGATCAATCCCTGGTTATAGATTTAAAACAAGAAATACAAAGGATAAAACAATTAAAGATTTTAACAAAGTCTAGTACAGAATTGTGGGATATTATGAAGAAGCAGCTTAAAATATACAGAAAATCATTAAAAAATATAAGGAGAGACAGGAGGAGAAATGTTTAAAGGGTGTGAAAATAAACAATGGGACAATTATAAGTGGTGATACAGAAATTAGAGAAGAAATTGTTAAAGCTTTTAAAGAAATGTACAAAGACATTCCAGTAGACAACGAGATAACAGAACAATTTTTAAATGACGTAAAAACAGAAATGCCGCCTGAGACACGTTTTGGTGTTATCACAAAGGATGAAATTAAAATAGCTATAAATCAATTAAATAGGGGTAAATCGCCAGGGCCGGACGGACTTCCCACTGAATTTTATCAGCTTTTATCAGATGACTTTGCAGATATTATGGCTTCTGCTTATAATGAAGGTTTTGAGAATAAATGTATGCATGGTAGTTTCTATGAAGGGGTGATAACTCTGATATATAAAAAAGGAGATGAATATGATATTAATAATTGGCGACAAGTTACTTTGATGAATTTGGATTATAAAGTATTAGCGAAGGTAATTATGAACAGAATGAGTACAGTCTTGAATCAAATGATTTTGAAGGAACAAACATGTGCCATCCAAGGTCGTGTAATGTGGGATAATCTGTGTATGATTCGTGAGCTGATCTCATGCCCGAATCTGAATAGCCCAGGGTTTTTTATAGCTGGTTTTGATCAAAGAAGGGCATTCGACTGTATATCGAGAGATTACTTATGGAGTGTGATGAGACATTTTGGCTTTCCTGTTGACTTTATAAATCTGGTGAAATTATTATACGTGAAATCGCAGGTCAGAGTTAAAGTGAACGGGGATTAACAGAGCCCTTTGAGATTCATAGAGGAGTAAAACAAGGCTGCCCTTTGAGTGCAGCCTTGTATGTTATCGCTATCAGTCCACTTCTCCAAAAAATAAAAAGTAATATATATTTAACTGGAGTAAAAATTGGTAACAATATAGAGTCCTTAAAGGTTACTGCCTACGCAGATGACGTAACCGTTTTTATTAAAAATCAAAGTGAATTGGATGTGATCATTGGGCTGTTTCAAAAGTATGAAAAGGTAGCAGGAGCCAAACTGAATCATACAAAGACAGAGTGTGTTTGGATTGGTGAGAAGGAGAACAAACCCATCCTGAATATAGAAGAAAAGGATGAAGTGAAAATACTGGGATTATACATAAGTTCGGAAGACTGTGTTAACAAAAATTGGGAACGAAAGGAAAATGAGGTTTTAGAAGAAACAGAGAAATGGAAACATAGAGATACCTGTTATAAATCAAGGGTGAGCATAGTGAAGACCTTCATTTTGTCCAAATTAATGTTCCTTGCAACAATATTCCCCCCACCAGACAAGTTTGTTACCAGGATAAATAAACTCTGTGTGAAATTAATATGGGGAAATAACAGAGAGGTGACAAAGAGAGCACTAATGTATAAGAGTACAGAATATGGAGGTTTAGGCGCCACAGAAATTGGTAACAAACTTAAAATAGCATTTTGTAAAAATGTTTCCAATGGAATATTAAGAAAGTCTGAATGGGTTGGAAAAGTGGAATGTTGGGAAAAGAAAAAAGGCCGGAAACGGAAGGCGGTACCATATTATAAATTGGTGTATGGCGATTTTATTGAAAAACACAAAGGTTTGGATATTAACTGGGGTACACAAGCTAATAAGGTGATTTATAATTTAATTAATGATAATATGTATGGTGGCGTTGTCATGTATAAAGATTGTACGGAAGAACAAAGTCAATATTTAATAAAACTTATAAATAGTAAATATATTTCAGGGGACATGCATGATAAAATGTGGTTAATTGTGAATGGCAGACTCCCAGTGAGAGGCGTGGTAAAATTGAGTTGTTTTGTGAAATCAGTGACTTGTCCAATGCCAGATTGTAATGAAAAAGAAATTATTGGCCACTTTCTGGTTGACTGCTATAGGTCAAAAGAAGTTTGGGAGAATTTAAAAAGTATTGGGTTAGATATAATCTGTGACCGTAAAACAATTATCTATGCAACATTTAGCGCGCTTTTAAACGATGAGAAAAGGAAATTGTATTGGTTGTGTATTTGTATCACTGTACTTAAATTGTGGAAAACAAGATGTAAGATGACAACAGAAAATGTTTTAATAAATAGTGACACTGTCTTTAAACAAATTGTAACTGTATTAAGAAGAAAAAGAACTATGGACCTTAAACGAAAAAACACTGAATTTGAATGGACTGAAATCAAAATATAATCAAATGGCTTTGTTGTTTGTAAATGTATGTATGTTGTTTTGTATGTATGTCATTTTAAAATGTATTGTATGAAATGATAAATAATCAATAAAGATAATTAAAAACCGAAGTGTGCGCCCAAGAAGGGTTCCAAGAAAGCCGTAACCAAGACGGCTGGGAAAGGAGGAAAGAAGCGGCGAAAGTCTAGGAAGGAAAGTTACGCTATCTACGTGTACAAAGTCTTGAAGCAAGTGCATCCCGTCACCGATATTTCTTCAAAGGCCATGAGCATCATGAATTCCTTTGTCAACGACATTTTCGAACGCATTGCTGGTGAGTCTTCTCGCTTGGCGCACTACAACAAACGGTCGACTATCACTTCAAGGGAGATCCAGACCGCCGTGCGCCTTCTGCTGCCAGGAGAGCTGTCTAAACACGCGGTGTCTGAGGGAACCAAGGCCGTTACGAAGTACACCAGTTCGAAATGAACCATAACGGAACCGAACTCGTCCCAAAGGCTCTTTTAAGAGCCACCCACACTGTAAACGGGAGGCAAAAATCCATTCACTGAGCTTTGTTTGCACTAATGGAATCGCGCAAGTAGGTGAATGAGAGCCAAACCGCAAATCGCTTTGTTGTGCCATGCTCGTTTACGCCTTACTTTTGAAGCTATTGTGACGTCATAGAGGCTCCACAAAAGGCTGTGTCCTACGTTACATTGTAATTACTTTCATTTAGCAATGGCCCTAACCGAGAGCATTTTAACGGGAGAACGTGACTTCAGTGCATACACCAGAACTTCTTGACGAACCGTGCTATATCCTGGTGTATAACCTTAACAGGCCAAACTAATTAATTAACAAGACTACCTTAGCTCGCACAATTTAAACAAGCTATTCCAAAACAATGTTTCCTGAATTATTACGTGTGACTTGGCCCAGTGTGTCCCCCACCCCCATCTTACCATCTGAAAAGATAGTGGTCATAACGTTTGAGTGACTACATGGAATACATGTCCTTAAGGCCTGAGGATATGTGGTCATTGTGGTTATTTCTGTAGGGAACCCTGCAAAGATACTGTTCGCCTACTCCGTATACAATGTGTGTACAGGGCCGAAGTTGGCGAAATCCTGTTTTCAAAATCCTATACTGAACTTCATCATTATATTCCTGTGAGAAGTGACTTAAATAGGCAGAGTAAATGGGCGTAGTATACTGGTCTCGCAGTGTTTGTGTGTAGCTCAGCACGGTTACCTTTTTTTTTGTATCGTGCACAGCTGATCGGTAACATCACAGAGGTGCACACAATGCTGGGGCAGAATATTCAATATTTTAAAAAAAATCAACATCAACTTGTTGGACACTTCACATCAACACTGAGCTAGCTAAGCAGGTCAAACGTTGTCCCTGACTGTATTGTTTACACGTGTGCAACCCTCCTGTGTGTATTGAGTTCCAAGGCAGGACGGAACCTTGACGCCACACGCAACACCACTCGCGGAATAGCCTATTCTTATAACTAGAAAAATCGTTCCACTTATCACCACCTACTCGACATTCAGCCAAATAGCGAACGGAAAAATTAAACGGAACATGGCCAGGTTTCTGCAAAACACAGACCTGCTCCAAGAAAACAAAATAATTTTTGCCTACAAAAAAAATAATTTAAAAAAATCATCTGGTAAGTAGTAAACTACCGGAAATCAACATTTTACTCACACAAGGCCCGATATTTTACAAGCAGGCCACGACAGTGAAAAACAACACGACAAACACAACATACCTTATTGAACAAACACTCACAGCTAACACATATAACTGCATATATGTCATAAAGTGCACAGACTGTGACATAAAATATGTAGGAGAAACAGGAAATACAATTAAAACCATATTGGCACAACACATATATAACATAAAAAATCGTAGAAAAGCAGACACACACATAGTGGCTCATTTCCTGCACCGTGGACTTGAAGCAGTAGAAATATCAGGCCTGCATTAACTGGACACAGGAGGACAGAAAGACACTGGATTAACAAACTCAACACCATATTCCTGGGAGGATTAAACAAACGCTGGTAAAAACTTCCACACAAGATGGACCCAATTCTTCCTACTTAAAGGCTGCAGTACACTGAATGGCAAGTGCAAACTTTTCTTTCCCAAGGGGCCCTCATAAGGGGTAACATGGGAAATAAAGATTTTTTACGTATTGCGCTAGGGGGAGAGCCATCACTCGAACAAGACCTCCAGCGCTCGGCATGCACTAGGTTGACCTAGCTGCGACTAGGAAACACGATATCCGACTAGGGAAAATGTAATGACACGCCCTTCCAATAGCAGTTCCATGTCGGAAATCAGGGATCAGAAAATCAACCCCGACCTCCCGAATATAGGAAGAACTTGACCTCACATCATCATCGCAGCTCAGACCATTGTGAACAGTAAACAGTAAACATTAGGCTACTTTCAAACAAATTTTGCTTTTAAAACACTTCAACTTTTGTTTTTCAGCATGAAATGCTTTTGTATCGACCAACGTACTGATACAGAATGATAAACATATACAATTAAAAGTTAAAACGTCATTATTGTAGCCTAGTTGTTAGCTGTTTTGTCTATGTTTGCTAGCAAACTCAAATATAATGTAATGTAAATGTAATGTAATGTATAATACATTAATTTGCCGTTTTACTGCGGGGCCTTTTTTAAGGGTGGGGCCTAGGGCGATCCCACCGGTTGCTGCCTCCCCCCACAAAATACGGCCCTGGTCTCCCCCATTTTTCAATGCAGCATGCTTTAACTTTCCCATCGGCTGTCACTAAATGCCTCCTGTAATTTGTTTGGCAGTTTCTGAAACTCCAGTGTTTTATGTGTTATTATTACTTTTATTTTTTAATGTTTATTATGTTTTATATTGTAATCACATTGGACTAGACCAGCATTTAAAATTATTTTTCTGGTCAGTGTTTTGTTTTATGGATAACATTATTGTGACCCGCATGTTCCCGTTACATTAAGGATCCCATACACGGAACAAACAAACAAACAAACAAACAAACAAACAAACAAACAAACTCATACACAATTATTTGTATAGGCCTAAACCTGAATTTTCCATGATGCTGCTAGCAGGGTTAGGTTTTATCCAATTCCGTTTTGATTCCTGCATTTCATGAACTAAAAAAATATCCATGCATCAAAAATATATATTTTTTCTTCAGTTTATTAATTTAGTTATTTTTCTGAACTGTATTTGAATTGTCCGAATATTGTGAAACTGCGTACCCTATACAAAAACGTCTTAAAAAAGCTTACAGCACCTGGTATTCCCAGCACTTACAGCACCTGTTTAGCTTCCGAGATCAGACAAGATCGGGCGTATTCAGAGTGGTATGGCCGTAAGCGAGAACGACCGTGTGAAATGGCGTATTTATATAAAAATGGCGGCAATACTGTGATCGGGCTTTGAATTCCCTCAACGCCCTGTTATTCCACTGTGCAAGCTTCATGATATTATATAATCAGTGAAAGTAAACATTTGAACAGCATGAGTAAATTACAGTAATTACGATCAATACTGGGGTAAAACCTCACACTTGCATGGGGAAAAAAAACTACCAAATGCTTCAACTTCAACCACACACTCATTTCTTCAACAACTTCAGCAACAAATGTATCCTCACAACAGAAACATACTTACATAGTTATTTACAGTTATATAAAGTATATAAAATGAGAAGAATACAAGAGCTTCAAGAAATATTCATTGTTCCAATAACTTTTCACATGCATAGACCGTACAAACAAGATGCACAATACAAGAAAAAAACTAACAATTTATGTTCATCTTCGCAACTTATAATATAAAAAAAATATTGCAAATAATTGCAAAAAGTCACCATGTTATACACTAGCGTTTTCATTGTAAAGAGAGGTCAAAGGGATTAAAAGCCAAAAATCTGAGGCTGAATATCAGATGTTAGAAAAAGGCAGGTCTATCTGGTGATATTATTCGGGCACATGGGGTAGATTTTCACTGCTACGCAGACGATACTCAGATATACATTTCCATGAAACCCAGCGAAGCACTACCACTTACTCGATTAGAGGCTTGCATTACAGATATTAAAGCTTGGATGCTCTCCAATTTCCTGCTCTTAAACTCAGGGAAAACCGAAATGCTGGTTTTAGGTCCTAAAAAACTAAGGGAGAAATTGTGTACATATACTTTAAGTATTGATGGTTGCTTAGTTGTTCCAAATTCAGCTGTGAAAGACCTAGGTGTTACTATAGACCCAGATTTAACCTTTGGCGCGCGCATAAAAAACATATCTAGAGTTGCTTTCTTTCAGTTAAGGAACATAGCTAAAATTAGGCATTTCCTATCAGAAGGGGATGCAGAGAAATTGATTCATGCTTTTGTTACGTCTAGGCTAGATTACTGTAATGCTCTGCTATCTGGCTGTCCTAAGCTGTTGCTAAATAATCTCCAGCTTGTGCAGAATGCAGCCGCTCGCATTTTAACGAGAACAAAGAAATATGAGCATATTACCCCAGTACTAGCATCACTTCATTGGCTACCAATTAAGCATAGGATAGACTTTAAGGTCTTGCTTCTGACTTTTAAAGCTTTACATGGACTTGCACCAGTGTATATATGTAATCTGCTTTTACCATATAAGCCGAAAAGATCCCTTCGTTCCCAAGACGCAGGCTACTTAGTAGTCCCTAGAATATCTAAAAACTTGAGGGGTGGTAGAGCTTTCTCCTACAGAGCACCACTACTGTGGAACACCCTTCCAAAATCTATAAGGGAATCAGACACAGTCTCAATATTTAAGTCTAGATTAAAAACGCACCTTTATGATCAGGCTTATAATGAGTTGTAGTCCGGAGACAGGACCAGAGAAGCCCTTTTGTCATAGAGTAATGCGGAGTGACATCCTTTCCTTACTGTCACCTGTCAACAGCTGTGACCCCATCTTCCTGGGCTGGCTCTTGATAGGTGGGTAGGATTGTTTACTCTCTCATGACTGGATGGGTTCTCAAACCCTGTCTTCATAGCTATGCAGCCATAAGTTACTCCTGGCGGGGGTACCTGTCCAACCCCCCCCCCCCCTAACTGTTCTCTCTCTCTCTCTTCTTCCACATTCCGCCGGCGGGGCTCATGCCCCGCATCTCGAGAGTTGCTGTCCAGCTTCCTGTCCAGCTTCCTGTCCATCGCCGCTTGCCCCTCCCTCCCCACCACCGCTGCCAGCCGATCCTGCCGCCATCGGCACCCGTTTTCCCATCATCATTGCCGCCACATCTGGACTGCCATCTAGCTGCTGCAATCTCCACTATCATGGATATTGCCAGTCAGTTTTGACCATGCTGGTCATTAAGATCTAGACCCTGAGCCGACCTGAGGAGAATGGGTTTCCCCCTTGAGTCTGGTTCCTCCCAAGGTTTCTTCCTAATTACACCAGGGAGTTTTTCCTTGCCACTATTGCCACTGGCTTGCTCTTGTGGGGGTTTAGGCTGGGTTTTTTCTGTGAAGCGCATTGTGACAACTTGTTGTGAAATACGCTATATAAATAAATATTGATTTGATTTGATTTGATTTAGTTTCTGCCTGGTCAAAAGTCTACAACAGCGGACACAATCATATAGCGTCTGTATGCATGTCTCTCTCGATGTGATTATCTTCATGCATTCTTCATCATTAGTTAGCTACAAAAATAAGTGAAATCTGAACAAAAAAGTCAAGTTCCTCACACATAGCCTACAGAGCGTTGTCTATAAGTCCTTAATTCCAACTTGCAAAAACTAAGCCTGCCTTTAAAAGTATTGATATCAAAATGTGACCAAGTTACAACTCACAATATTGCCTATCGTACCTCACACTAAATTAACTACCTATGTTCCAAAGCAATACTATCCAAACTTTCCTAAATTATTTAATGCAACATGGCCCTGTGTTTTTTCATCTTACCATCTGAAGAAAATGTGGTCAATAAAACTGTATGTGCCACATCAAACTGCGAAATGATAATAATGTATAGTGGAAATACAGACGTGTTGCACTAAGTAATTAAACAGAAAAATTACTACACTATAGGGCATGTTTGAACAATTGTCTGCAGCCACTGCTTTGGGTCTATGAAAAGCACAGAATGAATAAAATGTATGATTACTATGTATTTATTTGGAATATTTGGATTTGTATCGAAACCTGTGTGGTCCTACAGAGCTTAGACATCCTTGCGTTCACAAAATTCTGTTCGAAAATATCACAACTATTATTATGTTAAGAAAATTAGTACTATTACATATTTGTCATCATCTGACCCACAAACATGTCTGGATACATGTGTATAAATGGTATATGCATGCTACTTTCTATGCAAAAATATTGCTAATTTTTATCTGCATTTATTTATTCATCCCCCATTTCAATTAGAATTACTGCTAAAGCCCATCGGCAGTCTTGCTGTTAGTTTTTCGTTTAATTTCAGTTGCTCTGTGTTGAATGCCGCGAGAGAGAAAAAACTCCTCCTCTTTGATTGGACGAAATTCCACCAAAGCTGCAACCAATGGGTGAACAGAGTGATGCTATAAGAAAGACACTTCGCTGGAAACGTAGTTATTCGTCGTATCTTGTAAAAAATAAAAAACAGCGAAAATGAGTGGCAGGGGCAAGACTGGCGGCACCCCAAAGTAGTGTGTAATAGTTCGTTTCAGCCTTCATCTCCTTGCGGAGCTGACAGCCTTTATTTTTTAGCCAAGTTAGACCAAACAAACTGCACCTGGGTTACGGCCTACTCCTAACAAGATGGCCCCTAGTGGGGCCTCCCAAGCCAATGTCGGCAGATATTGGGTCAGATTGAAGTACACCGGGGACGGTGAGGCGCCCTCCCGAAACCAGGTCGCGGAAAAACTTATCTTACAAAGTCAATGGATAATCGCGAGTGATATATACTCGTTCATTGCCCTTCCAAACAAAAAAGACTTTGAACTTTGCTTTTATGAAGTCGGTGCTTTAAGAAGGTTTCTTGAAATTTTTGCAGCTGCCGCTAATGAAGATTTATGGAAAAATTGGGAGTTAGACTCTTCTATCCCTCTAGATATCTTGTATATTGTGGTAAAGTTTTGGACTGGGAGGATAGCAGATGCAGACATCGAGCTATATTTAAGTAGGTTTTGCGACATTCTGCAACCTCCGGAAAAACCAGAGGACCAATTTGGAATTTGGTACGGAATAAGGAGGTACAAAGTGAAACTACACCGTGGGAGTGATGGGAAAGTTGCTACAATCCCAAACTCCATTTCAATGGGCCCTTACAACGGCAGAATCACATACTCCGGGCAAATTCAAAGATGTTTTGTGTGTCGTTCAACAGAACATCAAGTGAAAGACTGTGAGTTGATTAAATGCTGGAGGTGTGGTCTATTAGGCCATAAGGGAAAGGACTGCAGAAATTCAGAAAAATGCAGTCTTTGTGGAGAAGTCGGACACTCCTATTTTACATGCCCGAGCTCTTACAGCAACAGGGCCAGGGGGCGACAGAGGCGCGAGGAACAGTGGGACGGACAAACTGCAGCAACTAACGAAAATCCTGAAACCGCACCCGACCCAGAGATCAACAGCTGCAAGCAATTGACGGTACAGGAAACGGCAACTGGTGACGTTGACGACCCTATACCGGCGAACCAGGAAGCTCTACAAAAGGACGAGGGAGAAAACATCCAGACCGGGGAAAGCGCGTCCTGTGAGTCCGAGAGTGAGGAGTTCTCATCATCCGAAGGAGAGGGGGAACCCTTTGAGAGTGCCAGTGAATCGGAGATAAGCAAGGATTCATTATCTCCCCTGACGAAGACGGTCAACACTAATGCGGCGGATAAACACGCAAGCCATGGAGCTGACACAGTTCCGCCATCTTCAGCTGAAATTTACATCCCATCAGCTGCCACTACGGATCAACACCGAGCTGACATACTTCCACCATCTCCAGCTGATGTAAGTTCGAAGCTTCCATTATCCTCTGTGAAAGAAACTTTAGGCAGAGGGAAGAGACGTTTAGTTTTCGGTAATAGTAAAGACATAAAAAGACGGAATGATAGGCCAAGTCCAAAGTAGTTACTGTAATGGATGAGGCTAATACATTTGTCATGGCGCAAATCTCTGTTGTCTCATGTAATGTTCGTGGTATCAAGTCTCTGTCTTATAGGCATGAGAAATTAAATGCTCTTGATCGAACACAATATGATATAATATGCATGCAAGAGTTGAGACTAACTGACGGAGATGATATAAGTAACACTACCGCCATGTGGTCTAAGGGGACTGCAGTACTTTCAATAGGATGTGATAAAGCAGATGGGGTTGGGATTCTTTTTAAAAACAAAACTGAAATTATTAAGGTGCGCGAAATAATTCCTGGTCGGATACTACTTGTAGACTGCTTTTATAAGAATCAGAAATTGAGAATTGTTAATGTATACACCCCACCCGATAGAGCGGGGAAAATGCGTATTTTTAACAAATTGTATGAATTATTGTCTGTTGGTTTTTGTGTCATACTCTGTGGGGATTTCAACACTGTGACCGATGCCAATGATAGAGAGGTACGAACGGCTTTTAAAATGTCTAGAGAAGGCAAAGTGTTAAAAAGAGTGTGTGAAACATGCGAATTACGAGATGTATTTCGTGTGCTTTATCCTGACAAGGTTGGCTATACGAGGATTGAATCCGGCACAAAAACGAGAATAGACCGTATATATGTTTCTAAACAATTTATCATAGGTGAATATGAGAACGTATACCTAGTAAATTCTGATCATTTGGCTGTAACATCTTTACTTCGCGTCGGCCCCAATGAGAAACGAGGTTATTGGAAATTAAATACACAATGTCTTAAAAGTAGTGAACTAATAACAGAATTGAAGATCGAAATTGGTAAAATCAAGGATTTAAAGGTTTTTACACATTCTGATATAGAACTTTGGGACCTACTAAAGAATAGAATCAGACGGTTTTTAAAATATAAATGTAAAATGCTTAATAGAGAAAGAAACGAACGTTACCGCACTTTAATGGTTGAATTTACTGCCTTCCAATCTAAAAGGAATAAGTCGATAGATGAGGAAAATGATTTAAATGAACTAAAATTGAAACTATCAAAATTAAATGATGAAGTATTTTTGAATATCCATGTTCAGTCTGGTTATGATGCAAATCTTTTCGGTTCAGTGAGTATTGCGAGTGTAATTCGCCAATATAAGACACGTAGGGAAAATAAGAGCATGAAGGGCATCAAAAATGACAATGGTGACGTAATTTATGATGAAATAAAAAAGAGAGATTTGGTAAGAACAATGTGTGAGAAGTCATACAAGAGGATAGAATCAAATACAGAAAACATCAATGTTTTTTTAAAAACAATTTGGAGATGCCAAGAGGCAAGCCCGAGCACACTAGGAAGGGATATCACAAAAGAGGAAGTAGCGGGAGTAATAACACAATTAAATAAAGGTAGAGCACCAGGTCCCGATGGACTCCCAACTGAATTTTATCAGGCATGCCTCGAGGACATTTCCAGATTATTAACTTCTGTATACAATGAAGGTTTGAGAAAAGGTATATTACATGACTCATTTTATCATGGTGTAATGTCATTACTGTATAAAAAAGGAGATGAAACAGATTTAGATAATTGGCGGCATCTAACTTTAATGAATACGGATTATAAGATATTAGCAAAAATAATCATGAACAGAATGAATGAATCTTTGGAATCATTAATTGATAAAGAACAGACTTGTGCAATTAAAGGGAGATATATGTGGGATAATCTAAGCACATTAAGGGACATACTTACATGTTCAGAAGACAGAGACTTTTTTATTTTGGGGTTAGATCAGAAGAAGGCATTTGATTTTATATCAAGGGAATATTTGTGGATTACAATGAGTGCGTATGGGTTTCCTGAAGACTTTATAGATATAGTCAAGCTTCTATACGCAAAATCCAATGTACAAGTGAATATAAATGGAGTACTTACTGACTGCTTTGAGATTCAGAGAGGCGTGAAACAGGGGTGTCCCTTGAGTGCAGCTTTATATGTATTAGCAATTAGTCCACTCATTCACCGAATAAAAAATGACCCGGTATTATCAGGCGTTAAGACCAGTACGGGTGAACGGGTAGTAATATCTGCTTATGCAGATGATATTACTGTGATTGTCAAGGATCAAAAAGAGTTGGACATAGTGAATGCTCATTTCAAAAAATATGAAGCTGTAGCTGGTGCAAAGTTAAATCAAGATAAAACGGAAGGTGTCTGGCTTGGGTCTGGAAGACCAAATCCTTTAAATATTAAAGTAAGCGATGAGATGACAATCTTAGGTATACTAATTACAAACGGAAATTGTAGGGAAAAAAATTGGGAATTGAAAGAGAAAGAAATTGAACAAGAAATAGGAAAATGGAGTAATAAAATTGCAAATTACAAAATGCGTATTAACATAATTAAAACATTTGTTATCTCAAAACTCCTTTTTATCTCGGTTATCTTTCCGCCTACTGATAAATGTATCACCAGATTGAACAAATTATGCGTTCGTCTAATTTGGGCCACAAATAGAGAAGTGACCAAAAGAGCACTGCTATATAAGTCTAGAGAACATGGTGGACTGGGAGCGGTGGAACTTGGTTGCAAATTGAAGATTGCCTTCTGTAAAAATATTGCATGTAGTTTACGAAGGGGAGCAAGTTGGGTAGGGGATGTTTCTACTTGGATTAAAAAGAGAGGTAGAGCCAGAGTTGCAGTACCATATTTTAAATTAATTTATGGAGATTTCCTTTTTAGATTCAAAGATTTGAATATAGATTGGTCTGGTCTCCCAAATAAAATGATTTATAAAATTGTGAACGACCATCTTCATGGTGGAATAGTACCTTTTAAAAGCCTGACCATCACAGAAAGTAAAGAATGCATTAAGAATGTTCATTCCAAATTATTATCAGAAAACTTAAGGGATACAGCTTGGCTGATATCGGTTGGCAGACTACCAGTCCGTGTCATAGTTAAATGGAGCTGTTTTGTTACAACTAAAATATGCCCAATTTTAAACTGTGTGGAGGAAGAAACAATTGAACACTTGTTGTTGGACTGCCATAGAACAAAAGAAATATGGAAGAACATGTTACAAATTGGTATGGAAATTAATGTATGTATAGAAACAATTATGTATGGTATTCTTGATGAAAACTTGCTACCTGAAACAAAACATTTTCTTTGGATGATTATCTGTATAATTAACTCAAAAATATGGAAAACAAGGTGCAAGGTAATAATTAACCAGACATATATCAGTAGTGAAACTGTGACAAAACAAATAATTATTGAACTAAAAAGAAGAAGAACTCTGGACTTAAGACTGAACAAAAAAACTCCGTGGACACTTTTGAATTTGTAAATTTCCATGTGTAATGATGATGTAATTTGTACAGAATGTTTTATATCATGTTATTTATTGTATATGTGATTTATTGTATATGTGATTTATTGTATATGTGATGCATTGTAATCTGTATTGTGCCTGATAATTTAAATAAAGCACTTTAAAAAGGCAAGACTGGCGGAAAAGCGAGAGCAAAGGCAAAGACCCGTTCATCCCGGGCTGGACTCCAGTTCCCGGTTGGTCGCGTTCACCGACTGCTGCGCAAAGGAAACTATGCACAGCGTGTTGGTGCGGGAGCCCCAGTTTATCTGGCCGCCGTGCTCGAGTATCTGACTGCTGAGATCCTGGAGTTGGCCGGCAACGCTGCCCGAGACAACAAGAAAAGCCGCATCATTCCCAGACATCTACAGCTGGCAGTGCGTAACGACGAAGAGTTGAACAAACTCCTTGGAGGCGTCACTATCGCTCAGGGCGGAGTACTGCCCAACATCCAAGCTGTTCTGCTCCCCAAGAAGACCGAAAAGGCAGCAAAGGCCAAGTAATTCTTACGTCGCTCCCACAAAGACGATTCATCCAAAGGCTCTTTTAAGAGCCACCCCACATCTGTATAAAGAGCGCAAAGCTGCCATTTCAACCAGTTCTACTGCGTTACGACAGTTTTAGTCTTACTCAGCGCCGTGCAGTGTCCGTAATTTATGTACATGGGAATCCAATCGGTACAACTTGTCTTGATCAGTGGTCCTCGTGTTCGGTCCTGGGGACCACTGTGTACACTGGTTGCCGTTCCAACCACAATTGGAATCCCAGAAGTAGCTTTCTCCACACCATTCTCGTTTACAATTTTTGTTATTTGCCCCCTTAAGCCACATATCAGAAATGACTACCAAGAATTGGCTACAAGTCCTGACCGTATAATAGATGGTGAAGAATTTAAAAAACAGTTTTTTTGTGTTGCACATTTAATCAAAGCCTTTTTATAGAACAAACGTACCTTTCTTGATTAACCATATATATAGGCTATATAGCACACGTGAAATTAAGATAGGTTAGATAATTTATTCGCTAATTAATACACTCGTTTCGCAACGTTGGAATAAATAATCCAAGGCGGTAAGAGAAGAGCGTAAATTTCAGGCGGCAGAGGAGGCAAAACAAAAGTTAATACATCTACCCAATGGCCTCCGTGACTGCAGGCAGGATCCCAGCCAATGAGAATCCGTAAAAACCTATCCAATCAGCTCCTCACTGCAATGCTTTAAAGGCGTAGGTCGTGGACTTCGCGAGATACATTCCGAAAATCAAAAAAGCAAGCACGACGCAATGGCTAGAACCAAGCAAACCGCACGTAAGTCTACCGGTGGCAAGGCCCCCAGGAAGCAACTGGCCACTAAAGCGGCGCGTAAGAGCGCGCCTGCGACAGGGGGCGTGAAGAAGCCTCACCGTTATAGGCCTGGTACTGTAGCGCTGCGAGAAATCCGCCGCTACCAGAAGTCTACTGAACTGTTGATTCGCAAGCTGCCCTTCCAGCGCCTTGTGAGAGAGATTGCTCAGGATTTCAAGACCGACCTCCGCTTCCAAAGCTCAGCTGTCATGGCTCTGCAGGAGGCCAGTGAGGCGTATCTCGTTGGTCTGTTCGAGGACACCAACCTTTGCGCCATTCACGCCAAGAGAGTGACCATCATGCCCAAGGATATCCAGCTGGCCCGTCGAATCCGGGGAGAACGCGCCTAAGATTTCCAAGCACACCGTTGTCTTTTAAACGAAGGCTCTTTTAAGAGCCACTTAAATACTTGAGAAGCAAGTTTGCTCCATGTTTTTTTTTCTTCCGTTTGCTTCTGGTGTGATTAGATTATTGATGCCACGTTGCTCGATGTTTAATGTAATCGTATGAGATATGAATATACTTTGCTTAAACATATTAACTGAAGTAAGAATAATACTGTAGGTGTTTTGAGAATTTCTGCTTGTGGTTGCTTGCTTTCCCCAAGTCCCGGGTGCCATAGTTACACAATTAACTCCCCGTAGCCGTCAGCACAGCAAAATCTCTGGCTATATTCTGATAAACTCCCTGGCTATTTCCACCACTTAGCCTTCGATACGATTGTTATTGGATGCACTGATGTTCCGTTCCATTGTTAGAGCTTTCCTGACGTCACTACATATGTTTTTAGTGGTAGAGCCTACGCGAGCAAGGGATAAGCCGTTGTGTGGCGCATGCACGCCTCTATCTGGATAGGCAACATGTTCCAAGCCTTTCCAACATGCCTCGCCCTGCATTAAACTTGCATCCCGGCTCTCACTCGCACACATACACGATCTAGCTGGGGTAAACAAAGCTGAGTGAATGACTTTTTGCCTCTTGTTGAGACTGTGAGTGGCTCTAAAAAGAGCCTTTGGGGGTTGAGTATTGTTGTGTTACGGATTACTTTGAACTAGTGTACTTCGTGACGGCCTTGGTTCCCTCAGACACCGCGTGTTTGGCCAGCTCTCCTGGCAGCAGAAGGCGCACGGCGGTCTGGATCTCCCTTGAAGTGATAGTCGACCGTTTGTTGTAGTGCGCCAAGCGAGAAGACTCACCAGCAATACGTTCGAAAATGTCGTTGACAAAGGAATTCATGATGCCCATTGCCTTTGAAGAAATGCCGGTGTCAGGATGCACTTGCTTCAAGACTTTGTACACGTAGATAGCGTAACTTTCCTTCCTCGACTTTCGCCGCTTCTTTCCTCCTTTCCCAGCCGTCTTGGTTACGGCTTTCTTGGAACCCTTCTTGGGCGCAGCCTTTGCAGCCTCAGGCATTTCGAAAGCTTGACTAAATCAAATGCTCCAGCGTCACCGTGCGTCTGCGATATATAAGGCTTTTATGCAAATAGTCATGGTTTGCTTAACGGTGACGTAAACCGAGTCTCATTGGAGGCAGCTCGTCAACCCGTAGCGTGTTGGGTGATTATTGCAACCCTATTGGCTGAATTTCGCGGGCCGGAAAAACCTAGCCCGATTGCTGCAAACAAAGGATTTTTGTTTAACCGCGCGACTCCTGCACGTATCTCTCATTCTCCATTTCCCCTCGTTTCTTAAATTCAGCAATGTCTTCATGTACCGTCATTGCAGTTACCCACGTTCTAAGCAAAGTCCAATACACTCACCCTTTGAAAACGAATTTGCTTAATACAAATTTCAAATACAAACGTACACACACAGCCTACACCTTGCCTGTGCCGACGCCCAAACAATACGTATACATTAATCCAAATTTTTTTTTTTTTACAAACATTAAAGGTACACCGCACTCGTTTAAGTATACAACATCTGAACAAAAATGTAAATAAAAGCCAAGTTACTCGCGCATAGGCTAGCCTACAGAGCGCTGTCTATAAGTCCTTAATTCCAACTTGCAAAAACTAGGCCTGCCTTTACAAGTTTTGATATCAAAATGTGGCCAAGTTACTCCTAACAATATTGCCTATCGTAGCTCACACTAAATAAACTAAACTACCTCTATTCCAAAGCAATGCTATCCAAACTTTCCTAAATTATTTAATGCAACTTGGCCCTGTGTTTCTCCATCTTAGCATGTGAAGAGATTGTGCCTCATAGAACAACACATGATTTCAATGAATGTTTATTGATGAATAATTACACTCCAGAAAATATATGGTTATACTTTCTTGGCAAGTTTACTTTAGAAAATGTACAGGTTTTAAAATGTTCACTGCTGCTACAGATTTCTTTACAATTCACAAACAGACATTTATATCAAGAAACATCATGTACAAAAGAGAAAGGGGGGATGAATAAATAAATGCAGATTAAAAATGAGTAATATTTTTGCCTAGAAAGTAGTGTACATATAACATTTTTAGAAATGTATCCAGACATGTTTGTGGGTCAGATGATGGCAAATAAGTAATCGTACTAATTTTCTTAACATAATAATAGTTGTGATATTTGCTAAAATAATTTTGTGAACACAAGGATGTCTATGCTCTGTAGGACCACACAGGTTTCGATAAAAATCAAAATATTCCAAAGAAATACATCAATAAATACATAATAATCATAATAATTATAATACTCATTCATTTTATTCATTCTTTGCTTTTCATAAACCCAAAGCAGTGGATACAGACAATTGTTCAAACATGCCCTATAGTGTAATATCTTTTCTGTTTAATTTCTAAGTGCAACATATCTGAATCAGAGTATTTCCACTATAAATTATTCTCATTTCGCAGTTTGATGTGGCACATACAGTTTCATTGACCACATTTTCTTGAGATGGTAAGATGAAAAAACACAGGGCCAAGTTGCATTAAATAATTTAGAAAAGTTGGGATAGCATTGCTTTGGAATAGAGGTAGTTAATTTAGTGTGAGCTACGATAGGCAATATTGTTAGTTGTAACTTGGCCACATTTTGATATCAATACGTTTAAAGGCAGGCATAGTTTTTGCATGTTGGAATTAAGGACTTATAGACATTGCTCTGTAGGCTATGTGTGAGTAACTTATTTTTATTTTTTTATTTTTTTATTTTTTTTTAACGTTTAAAACGTTTTTGTTCAGATTTCACTTATTTTTTTGTGGGTAACTATTGATGAATAATGCATGAAGATATTGACACCGAGAGAGACATGCATACATAAGCTATATGAACGTGTCCGCGCTACTGTAGACTTTTGACCATTGGCCGGGCATGCCCGGGCAGAAACTAGTCCTGCCTTTTTCGAACATCTGATATCACCCCTCAGATTTTTGGCTTTTAATCTCTTTTACCTCTTTTTACAATAAAAAGCTTGTGTTTATCATCGTGACTTTTTGCAATTTTTTGCAATATTTTTCTCTATTGCAAGTTGCGAAAATGAACTGAAATTTTTTCTTTTTTTTTTCTTGTATTGTGTGTCTTGTTTGTATGGTCTATGCATATGAAAAAGTTATTGGAAGAATGAATAGTTCTTGAAGCTCTTGTTTGCTTCTCATTTTATATACTTTATATAACTGTAAATAATTATGGAAGTATTTTTCTGTTGTGAGGATTCATTTTGAAAAGTAAATGTGTTGCTGAAGTTGTTGAAGAAATTAATTTGTGGTTGAAGTTGAAGCATTCGGTTGTTTTTTGTTTTTTTGTTCCATACAAGTGTGAGGTTTTACCCCAGTATTGATCATAATTGCTGTAACTCACTCATAATGTGCAAATGTTTGCTTTTACTGATGATATAATACCATGAAGCTCGCACAAAGTAACATGGCGTTGAGGGAATTCAAAGCCCGATCAGTATTGCCGGTATTCATGTATTTTATTATAAATATGGCATTTTAGACGGTTGTTAACGCTTACGGCCATACCACTCTGAATACGCCCGATCTCGTCTGATCTCGGAAGCTAAGCAGGGTCGGGCCTGGTGGCCACATTTTATCTCTCTTTATCCTTTCTGACCGTAGAAGGGCAACAACCCAGCGGCAGGACCGGTATCTGCTCCTTTGTGCGAACAGGAACAGGAGGAGCGCAGCCAGAGCCCTACAAAATGACCTCCAGCGGGCTACTTGTGTGCATGTTTTTAACCAAACTGTCAGAAACAGACTCCATGAGGGTGGCACGAGGGCCCGACGTCCTGTAGTGGGACCTGTGCTCACAGCCCAGCACCGTGCAGCTCGATTGGCATTTGACAGATAACACCAGAATTGACACGTTCGCCATTGGCACCCTGTTCTCTTCACAGATGAGAGCAGGTTCACACTGAGCACACGTGACAGACGTGAAAGCGTCTAGAGACGCCGTGGCGAATGTAATGCAGCCTGCAACATCATCCAGCATGACCGGTTTGGTTTAATTGACTTGGTGTTATACTGTGATGATTAAGTGTTCCCTTCATTCTTTTGAGCAGTGTATTTTTGATGCATGTATATTTTATTAGTTCATAAAATGTATTTCAATTCCTTTTATTATTCTGAAATGACAGAATCAAAACAGAATTGGAAAAAACCTAACCCTGCTAGCACTATCATGGGAGATTCAGGTTAAGGCCTATACTAATAATTGTGTGTGTTTGTGTTTTGTGTATGGGATCCTTAATGTAACGGCAAAATTGGGGTCACAATAATTTTATCCATAAAACTAAACACATAAAAAAAAAAATAGCACGGTTCGTCAAGTAGTTCTGGTGGATGCACTGAAGTCAAGTTCTCCCGTTAAAATGCTCTCGGTTAGGGCCATTGCTAAATGAAAGTAATTACAATGTAACGTAGGACACAGCCTTTTGTGGAGCCTCTATGACGTCACAATAGCTTCTAAAGTAAGGCGTAAACGAGCATGGCACAAGGCCATTGCGAAGCGTGCACCCTCATCCCTGGCCACGTGTTACAAACCCCTCCGACATATCTTAACCTTCGCCTACTTGCGCGATTCCATTAGTGCAAACAAAGCTCAGTCAATGGATTTTTGCCTCCCGTTTACAGTGTGGGTGGCTCTTAAAAGAGCCTTTGGGACGAGTTCGGTTCCGTTATGGTTCATTTGGAACTGGTGTACTTCGTGACGGCCTTGGTTCCCTCAGACACCGCGTGTTTGGCCAGCTCTCCTGGCAGCAGAAGGCGCACGGCGGTCTGGATCTCCCTTGAAGTGATAGTCGACCGTTTGTTGTAGTGCGCCAAGCGAGAAGACTCACCAGCAATGCGTTCGAAAATGTCGTTGACAAAGGAATTCATGATGCCCATGGCCTTTGAAGAAATGCCGGTGTCAGGATGCACTTGCTTCAAGACTTTGTACACGTATATAGCGTAACTTTCCTTCCTCGACTTTCGCCGCTTCTTTCCACCTTTCCCAGCCGTCTTGGTTACGGCTTTCTTGGAACCCTTCTTGGGCGCAGACTTCGGTTTTTAATTATCTTTATTGATCATTTATCATTTCATACAATACATTTTAAAATGACATACATACAAAACAACATACATACATTTACAAACAACAAAGCCATTTGATTATATTATGATTTCAGTCCATTGAAATTCAGTGTTTTTTCGTTTAAGGTCCATAGTTCTTTTTCTTCTTAATGCAGTTACAATTTGTTTAAAGACAGTGTCACTATTTATAAAAACATTTTCTGTTGTCATCTTACATCTTGTTTTCCACAATTTAAGCACAGTGATACAAATACATAACCAATACAATTTCCTTTTCTCATCGTTTAAAAGCGTGTTAAATGTTGCATAGATAATTGTTTTACGGTCACAGATTATATCTAACCCAATACTTTTTAACTTCTCCCAAACTTCTTTTGACCTATAGCAGTCAACCAGAAAGTGGCCAATCGTTTCTTTTTCATTACAATCTGGCATTGGACAAGTCACAGTTTTCACAAAACAACTCCATTTTACCACGCCTCTCACTGGGAGTCTGCCATTCACAATTAACCACATTTTATCACGCATTTCCCCCGAAATATATTTACTATTTAAAAGTTTTATTAAATATTTAATTTGTTCTTCCGTACAATCTTTATACATGACAATGCCACCATACATATTATCATTAATTAAATTATAAATCACCTTATTAGCTTGTGTACCCCAGTTAATATCCAAACCTTTGTGTTTTTCAATAAAATCGCCATACACCAATTTATAATATGGTACCGCCTTCCGTTTCCGGCCTTTTCTTTTCCCCCAACATTCCACGTTTCCCACCCATTCAGATTTTCTTAATATACCATTGGAAACATTTTTACAAAATGCTATTTTAAGTTTGTTACCTATTTCTATGGCTCCTAAACCTCCATATTCTGTACTCTTATACATTAGTGCTCTCTTTGTAACCTCTCTGTTATTTCCCCATATTAATTTCACACACAGTTTATTTATCCTGGTAACAAACTTGTCTGGTGGGGGGAATATTGTTGCAAGGAACATTAATTTGGACAAAATGAAAGTCTTCACTATTCCCACCCTTGATTTATAACAGGTATCTCTATGTTTCCATTTCTCCGTTTCTTCTAAAACCTCATTTTCCTTTCGTTCCCAATTTTTGTTAACACAGTCTTCCGAATTTATGTATAATCCAAGTATTTTCACTTCATCCTTTTCTTCTATATTCAGAATGGGTTTGTTCTCCTTCTCACCAATCCAAACACACTCTGTCTTCGTATGATTCAGTTTGGCTCCTGCTACCTTTTCATACTTTTGAAACAGCCCAATGATCACATACAATTCAGCTTGATTTTTAATAAAAACGGTTACGTCATCTGCGTAGGCAGTAACCTTTAAGGACTCTATATTGTTACCAATTTTTACTCCAGTTAAACATATATTACTTTTTATTTTTTGGAGAAGTGGGCTGATAGCGATAACATACAAGGCTGCACTCAAAGGGCAGCCTTGTTTTACTCCTCTATGAATCTCAAAGGGCTCTGTTAATCCCCCGTTCACTTTAACTCTGACCTGCGATTTCACGTATAATAATTTCACCAGATTTATAAAGTCAACAGGAAAGCCAAAATGTCTCATCACACTCCATAAGTAATCTCTCGATATACAATCGAATGCCCTTCTTTGATCAAAACCAGCTATAAAAAACCCTGGGCTATTCAGATTCGGGCATGAGATCAGCTCACGAATCATACACAAATTATCCCACATTACACGACCTTGGATGGCACATGTTTGTTCCTTCAAAATTATTTGATTCAAGACTGTACTCTTCTGTTCATGATTACCTTCGCTAATACTTTATAATCCAAATTCATCAAGGTAACTTGTCGCCAATTATTAATATCATATTCATCTCCTTTTTTATATATCAGAGTTATCACCCCTTCATAGAAACTACCATGCATACATTTATTCTCAAAACCTTCATTATAAGCAGAAGCCATAATATCTGCAAGGTCATCTGATAAAATCTGATAAAATTCAGTGGGAAGTCCGTCCGGCCCTGGCGATTTACCCCTATTTAATTGATTTATAGCTATTTTAATTTCATCCTTTGTGATAACACCAAAAAGTGTCTCAGGTGGCATTTCTGTTTTTACGTCACTTAAAAATTGTTCTGTTATCTCATCGTCTACTGGAATGTCTTTGTACATTTCTTTAAAAGCTTTAACAATTTCTTCTCTAATTTCTGTATCACCACTTATAATTGTCCCATTTTTTATTTTCACACCCTTTAAACATTTCTCCTCCTGTCTTTCCTTATATTTTTTAATGATTTTCTGTATATTCGAGCGTTCGTCACCATCAGCATCATAACCCGCTTGAACCTTAATATTAGTTAAAAAATCATTATTATAATTATTTAGACAATCTTTAATGTCCTCAAAATTATTTTCCTCTTGCTCTGTCCTCATACTTTTAATTTTATGTTCAATATATTTTTCCATAAGTTGATTATAATTATTATTCCGTTTTTTGTTTAATATTTTACATCTATATATCAGAAAGTTTTTAAGCTGCTTCTTCATAATATCCCACAATTCTGTACTAGACTTTGTTAAAATCTTTAATTGTTTTATCCTTTGTATTTCTTGTTTTAAATCTATAACCAGGGATTGATCTTTCAGCCAATTTACATTTAATTTCCAGTAATTTTTCCTTTTATCATCTTCCATTGTAATGGTACTCCTCAAGCCTAGGTGGTCTGAATTTACACAGACCTCCGTTGAGTAAGATTTCACCTGTATATTCATCGATACATAAATCCTATCGATTCTTGTCTTCGTTTTTGCATCGAACCGTGAAAAACCTACATCATTTGGATAAAGAGTTCTAAAACAGTCTTTCATATTAAAGGCGCTACATGTCTCTTTTAATATCTGACCAACCCGAGTAATTTTAAAAGCTGATGATGCTATTCTATCTTTTGCTTCAGTTACTATGTTAAAATCACCTGCTAAAATTACATTCTGACCTGCACATAACACTTCCTTCAATTTATTCAATATTTGCACTTTCCTTGGTCGGTCTTGTGGTGTATATACATTAATAAGTCTAAATCTTTTCCTTTCTAACAAGCAATCCACTACAAGCAGTCTTCCTGGTATTAATTCCCTTTTCTTTAAAATTTCTACATTTGGTGATTTAAACAGAATTCCCAAACCATCCGCACTATCACAGCCAATAGAAATTTCTGAAACCCCTTTCCATAAACTTTTCACCTGTTTCACATCATCTAGGTTATTTAAGCGCAATTCTTGTACAAATATGACATCATCCTTAAGTTGGGCTAATATATTCATTTTCTCCAACCTATTTTTGGCTGACTGAATACCTCTTACATTTATAGTATAGATGCTATACAATTTAGGCATCATAAAAAGAAACAGCAGCCAAAATATCATATTACCTTATGTCTTTTTCCTGGACTTTTTTCTACTGGTATCACCCTCTGATGATAGGGGCCTCTTTTCTGTGGGGAAATTATCCTGCGACATCTCCACAGGGGAGGAGTCAGGAGAAAAAGAGTCTCTACTTTCCTCCGTCTCTGACGCGCTTTCAAATTCATCTTCTCCCTCGCCGTTGCTGCTGTCTTCGTTTTCGTGCTCCCCATGATCATCGCTGATCTGCTCACCCCCTGCTGCTCTTCCTCCGGAAGATGTTTCCACTCGGTCAAACTCCTGTTGGGTTGACTCCGGCTCACCTCCAGCTTTCCTTCTGGACTGCTGTCCCACATCCCCGTCTTTGCTCCTCTGCTGCTCTGCCTCCTCAGAATTCTCAGCTGATGGCGTTGCATCGGTTGCTGGTTCGGTCCTTGTTCTGGCGTGTTCTCCTTTCGCCTTCTCTGGGTTCCTGCTGGTCTCTGGCTGCTTGCTGGTATAAGCCCCTTGCCTTCGTTCCGCTTTCATCCTATTGCTGTAGGCGCTGGGGCAACCAAAGTATGAATGCCCCACTTCTTTGCAAAGGCTGCACATCCCCTCATTGGTGCAATCTTTTCCTTTGTGCCCGAACTGCCCACACCTCCAACACTTCAGTAAATTGCAGTCCTTCACTTGATGTTCCAAGGCATTGCAAATGTAGCACCTCTGCACTTGTCCAGCATACGTAATTTTCCCGTTGTAGGGACCCATGGATATCGAGTTGGGTAGGGTGGCAATCCGCCCGTCACTTCCACGGTGGAGCTTGACTCTGTACTTTCTCACACCGTACCAGATACTAAACTGGTCAAGTGGTTTCTCAGGTGGGTGCAGAATATCACAGTACCTGCGAAGGTACTGCTCAACATCTTCATCTGCCACCCTACCTGTCCAGAACTTCACCACAACAGTCAATGTATCAAGGGGAATGGAAGAAAAAATTTCCCAATTCTTCCATAATTCTTCTTTTGAATGGGCAGCAGAGATTTCCAGGAAACGCCTTAGCACATTCTCACGGTGGAAACACAGCTCAAATTCTTTTTTATTTGGCAGGGCAATAAAGGAGTAAATGTCAGCAGCATTTATCCAATTACTTTCCAATATTAAATCCTGGCCTACACTTGTTCGGGACGGTGGCTCACCATCGCCAACAAATCTCAGACGGGCCCAGAAACGCCCGACTTGCGGTTGGGGTGCCCCCATTGGGGGCATCCGTTTGGTTGCAGATTAGCACAAATCAAAAGTTTTTAGAAATTTTTAAAACCTTACTAAAGAGGGAATTCACCAAAAAAAAAGAGCACCACAGCAAAAAGCTACGGGCTTTGCTTGTTTTACACGTATTTAAACCTCACAAATGCGCAGACTTCGCAGGATCAGGCATATCGAAAGCTTGACTGAAACAAATGCTCCAGGTTCACCATGCGTCTGCCATATATAAGACCTTATGCATGTCTTTCTTAGCGGCAACGTAACGCAGAGTCTCATTGGAGGCAGCTCGTCAACCATTGCGTGTTGGCTGAATATTGCAACTCTATTGGCTGAATTTCGCGGGCCTGAAAAACAAAGGATTATTATGCTTTTTAACCGTGCGACTCCTGTATTTCCCATTTTACATTGATTAAAACAATGTTCAAATACATGCAACTTGCATGTGCCGCCACCCAAACAATAGACACAAAATAATAATAAAAATATATATACCAATACAGGTATACAGCCTACGTTTCAGTATACGGCATGTATCCTCACATTATGTACGGCAATTTAATTTAATTCGATACAGCTGCTCTACAAGTTAATGCCTTGTGGATAATATCAATACAATACGTCGATGAACACAGAGCGCCCATTGCAACAACCTTCATTGATGCATGTTCTGCATCCCAAATAGAACATTTAACCACAATCGCCGGGGATTCCCTGCGTGTGCACATGGCTTTGAATGTTCACAAACAGGAGGCGCGCTTCCTCTACAAGGCCAACGGCATTGTATTATTAACGCGACAAGGAGCACACACTAGGAAACGCTGCTTTTCATAGAGCATGTGGGTGGCTCTTAAAAGAGCCTTTGGATAATTGCATGGAGAGGGATCAAGAAGGAAAACATTTAACCACCGAAGCCGTACAGAGTGCGACCCTGACGCTTCAGAGCATAAACCACATCCATAGCGGTGACGGTCTTTCTCTTGGCATGCTCGGTGTAAGTGACGGCATCGCGGATGACGTTCTCCAAAAACACCTTAAGCACTCCTCGAGTCTCTTCGTAGATGAGGCCGGATATACGCTTGACTCCTCCGCGGCGAGCCAAACGACGAATCGCCGGCTTGGTGATACCCTGGATATTATCACGGAGAACTTTGCGATGACGCTTAGCGCCTCCTTTACCAAGTCCTTTTCCACCTTTCCCGTGACCTGACATTTTCTCGAATGACGAAATATACCTAACAGCCTCCAAAATAACACGCCTATATCTGCACAAAGACGACCTGGTTGAAGCCTCGTGTCAAAGAAAGGGCGGTTCTAGCCAAAGCCCGCCTCCAGCACTCTGAGCCTTCCGAGCATTGGGTAATTGCTTTGTAAAGACGTTTGAACAAAATAAATTTTTAAAAAGCAACATCCACAGCAATCATGAGGTCTGCTCTCTGGATTATTAAAACTAGAGCTGATACGAATTAATTTAACAAAACCATAGAACAGAAACAGTAACATTTCAGACAAGTAGTAGTCTGGTTAGACCAAGCTAAATACTCCAAATTTTCTTATTGACACGCTGATTGCGCTACCCAGCCAATGTTGACACAAATACATGTATTCCAGACCACAAACCTACCAACGTGGGCTTTTTTTTCATCCCATTACGTGAATAGCGTAGTATTGTTCCTCTGTACTGCATATTAATTTACATTTCGTAACTAGGACAGTCCATTTTACCAGTTAGTTTAGTCCAGCAGACTGTAACCTGCATGACCCAAAGTGAGACCCAAAGTCTCCCAATAAAGTTTGTACCAAAAGGGTGAGATCAATGAGTGAAAAGTGAGAGTGAATCCTGTTCCTTTGAGTCTCCATTTTAGTACCGTTAATCTTAGCTGCTTCCTTTTTAAATTGTTTTGTTGTCTTTTTTTATGAATCTGCCTAGTTGCAGTAGGCCCACCTGAGCCATTTTTAGAGCCATGTATGGAGAAAGAAATTACTTTAATTGAAAAATAAGCAGGGATATGCTGGGGAATGTACCTTTGTTGCCATGCTCAAAAGTGTGTGAGAAGCTTTCCAAAGAAATTATCCTCTGTCAGAGAGGACTATGGGATGCGCGCAACAAAAACATGTATTTAAAAGTTTAAATACACATTGTTGTCATGTATAATGCTGAGTACAACACGACAAGTCGCAAAAAGAAAGCAAAATAAGTTGGCTGGATTGGATATATTGGAAAATTGTTAAAGGAAGTGAGAGTAGAACTTTACTGGGAAAATTCATGTCACAGTCGTTTTGTAAAATCTGAATAACCGAGTTTGTAATCGAGTAAAGACATATACAATAATACAGCAGATCAAATACATGGTGCTATATACAGTGCACTCCAAAACACATTGTTTGTTGTTTTGGCTCTGTACTCCACACATTGTATTTGAAACAGGTCGACAGTGACCATGAGGTTAAAGTGAAGACTTTCAACTTTAATTGTAGAGGTGTTAGATCCATGTCGGGTGAACCGTGTAGCAATTGTAGCCATTTTTACACGTATATATGGATTAACCTTTCCTGCTGCCTCCTAATGGCAAAACAAAGAGACATGACCGGATTGAGATCACGAAGAAGACTCCCAGTGAGAGCTGTGGTTAGGTGGAGGTGTTGTGTGAAGTTGACTAAGTGCCCCCTGTCTGACTGTTAATTGGAAGAATCCATTGATTCTTTTTTTGATTATAATGTGACATGACAAACAAATATGGATCAAATTGGATGCATCTTTGATATCATCTTCAGATAAATTCTGCATAGAATATTTAAATAACCATTATCCCAAGAAGTTAAACTATCTATTGGATGATTACATGCATTGCTACCCATTATTTACGGGAAAACAAAAATGTAAAATGAGGTTTGACAATTAACATTACACATTAATTATCAAACATAAAATAAGTAAACTGAAACAAATAACTCTTGACACAAAACACAACAGACCTGTCCCATGAAATTATCATCTAATACTGTATGTACAGTTTAATTATCAATTTGTTTAGGCTAAAAATTGTTTTCAGAATGGTCGGTTCAACAAAACGTGGATATGTAACCCGGCGATGGTTAAAGTGAGTTCTGTCATTGTGCGAATTGTGTGCTCTGTGTGCTTTACTGCCAACAATACAAGTCCTGCTTAAAAGCTCCATTTGCGTATTCCATTAGTCACTTCATATTTTCTGCTTTGACACTGGGCTTCTGTCAATGGTTATCAAACAAATTTGAAGTGTGTGAAATGTTTGATAGGTTTTAAAGGCGATTATTTTGGGACAAGCACCTTGAACAGGTACTTGTCGCTGGCAAGTGGCGACGTTTTAGATGGGCTGGAGAAAAAACTGCAATATTGCTCATGGCACAGAAGTTAATTTGCTGGCACAAGGGCCTTTGTTGAACATTCCCGACGTTTTTCGCTTTGGAAATAACTGAACGGTGTGTTATTTTATCAATATTTGGCGAAGAGAAAACACAAGTGAACGGAGTTTTCAGGAGCAGAGAGACGCTGTGCCGGACAGGCTGAGTCTACACGGTCCTCATGTAACATTTAAGTCCATCCCCCTGCCGCTCAAGCAGCGAAAACGCGAAACGTTCCCACTGTCCACGGAGAGAATCGAACGAAAGACAAATGGCTGAAGTTGCCCCCGCTCCTGCCGCCGCCGCCGCCCCGGCTAAGGCTCCCAAGAAGAAAGCAGCAAACAAGCCCAAAAAAGTTGGGCCCAGCCTCGGAGAGTTGATCCTGACGGCAATTTCTGCCTCCAAGGAGAGAAGCGGAATGTCTCTGGCTGCCTTGAAAAAAGCGCTGGCCGCCAGTGGCTACGACGTGGAGAAAAACAACTCTCGCGTAAAGCTGGCCGTCAAGAGCCTGGTGACTAAGGGGACCTTGCTTCAAATTAAGGGCACCGGCGCCTCTGGCTCATTTAAGCTCAACAAAAAGCTGGCGGAGAAGAAGCCCGTAAAGAAAGCGGCACCTAAAGCTAAGAAACCCGCAGCGGCTAAAAAGGCGCCAGCGAAGAAGCCGACGGCCAAAAAGTCGCCGAAGAAGGTCAAAAAGCCCGTTACACCTAAAGCGAAAAAGAGCCCTAGAAAGCCAAAAAGCCGGTGGCAGCAGCAGCAAAGAAGGCGACCAAGAGTCGAAAGAAAGACAAGAAGCCGGCGGCAGCAGCAGCAAAGAAGGCGACCAAGAGTCCTAGGAAAGCAAAGCCGGTCAAGCCAAGAGTTTCCAAAGCCAAGAAAGCGGTTCCCAAGAAGAAGTGAGCAAGTTGTACAGTGATGCAATTTTACAAACGCCAAAGGCTCTTTTAAGAGCCATCCAGAATTTCTTAAAAGCGCAATTCTGTCCATTTTCAGCCAGCGTGGCTACATCATTAGTTATTGGGGCGGCTGATATGCGTTTTGAGCGTAGCGCAAGGCTAAACCTTTGTTTATATAAGGTTTATGGAACGAGCAAAAGGTAACCGGACGTTTTTAGGAATTTATAAATGTCGCCTGGGCGGAGAGTTTCAGTCCCAATTCCAGAAATGTCCAGGGATATATGGAGCGTCCAGGTGAAAACACTAGGCCTACATTAAAGTTACTTGATATTGAGCGGAATTCCATTCACTCGGGATGACGCTACAGCCTTTTGGGCTGAACACTTCAAAGGACATGAAATGCCATTTAAGCTCCACGGTTTGAAAAATAAAACTGCTTTTGGACATCGTTCTCCTCTACGGACAACCTCGAGTTACACGGTTACATCTCCGTGCAGTCGTAAATGCCGCTGGTTTGAATGAGTCTGTTGAAATGACAGAGTGGAAATTTAATACTTTTATAAATCCCGTATGATTAGACGGTTCTAGGCGCGAGGCCACAATAAATTGATGACAGTCATTTAGCAGACGCTTTTATCCCAAGCGAAATACAATAAGTGCAAGTACTTATTGGGCCAATCGTCAATAATGCTGTTCTACTAAGAGTACTGGAAGCTGTCTTAGGTGATCCTGGCTTTTGTTTTACAGCAGGTTTCAACCAGGTCGTCTTACTTTGGCCATTGACTGTAGGGGATGGAGATTGGTAAACATTTGTATAATGAATTCTGAATATAATGCTTTGAATTCTCTCAACGCCCCGTTATTCCTTCATGATATTATATCATCAGTAAAAGCAAACATTTGCACAGTATAGAGTAACTTACAGTAATGATGATCAATACTGGGGTAAAACCTCACACTTGTATGGGAAAAAAAGAAAACAACCAAATGCTTCAACTTCAACCACAAACGAATTTCTTCAACAACTTCAGCAACACATTTATATAAAGCAACAGTTATATAAAGTATATAAAATGAGAAGAAAACAAGAGCTTCAAGAACTATTCATTCTTTCAAAAACTTTTCACATGCATAGACCATACAAACAATATACACAAAACAAGAAAAAAAATAACAATTTAAGTTCATCTTCACAACTTATAATAGAAAAACATATTGCAAATAGTCACCATGTTAAACACTAGCTTTTTCATTGTAAAGATAGGCAAAAGGGATTAAAAGCCAAACATCTGAGGGTGATTATCAGATGTTAGAAAAAGACAGGTCTAGTTTCTGCCTGGGCAGGCCTGGCCTATGGTCAAAAGTATACAATAGCGGACACATTCATATAGCAGCTGTATGCATGTCTCTCTCGATATCATTATCTTCATGCATCATTCATCATTAGTTAGCTACAAAAAAATAAGTGAAATCTGAACAAAAAAGCCAAGTTACTCACATATAGCCTACAGAGCGCTGTCTATAAGTCCTTAATTACAACTTGCAAAAACTAAGCCTGTCTTTAAAAGTATTGATATCAAAATGTGGCCAAGATACAACTCACAATACTGCCTATCGTAGCTCACACTAAATTGACTACCTCTATTGCAAAGCAATGCTATCCAAACTTTCCTAAACGATTGAATGCAACTAGCCTACGCGTGAGTAACTTGGCTTTTATTTACGTTGAAAACCTTTTTGTTCAGATTTTTTTTTGTATACTGAAACGAGTGCCGTGTACCTTTAATGTTTGTAAAAAAAAAAAAAATTGGATTAATGTATACGTATTGTTTGGGCGGCGGCACAGGCAAGGTGTAGGCTGTGTGTGTACGTTTGTATTTGAAATTTGTATTAAGCAAATTCGTTTTCAAAGGGTGAGTGTATTGGACTTTGCTTAGAACGTGGGTAACTGCAATGACGGTACATGAAGACATTACTGAATTTAAGAAACGAGGGGAAATGGAGAATGAGAGATACGTGCAGGAGTCGCGCGGTTAAACAAAAATCCTTTGTTTGCAGCAATCGGGCTAGGTTTTTCCGGCCCGCGAAATTCAGCCAATAGGGTTGCAATAATCACCCAACACGCTACGGGTTGACGAGCTGCCTCCAATGAGACTCGGTTTACGTCACCGTTAAGCAAACCATGACTATTTGCATAAAAGCCTTATATATCGCAGACGCACGGTGACGCTGGAGCATTTGATTTAGTCAAGCTTTCGAAATGCCTGAGGCTGCAAAGGCTGCGCCCAAGAAGGGTTCCAAGAAAGCCGTAACCAAGACGGCTGGGAAAGGAGGAAAGAAGCGGCGAAAGTCGAGGAAGGAAAGTTACGCTATCTACGTGTACAAAGTCTTGAAGCAAGTGCATCCTGACACCGGCATTTCTTCAAAGGCCATGGGCATCATGAATTCCTTTGTCAACGACATTTTCGAACGCATTGCTGGTGAGTCTTCTCGCTTGGCTCACTACAACAAACGGTCGACTATCACTTCAAGGGAGATACAGACCGCCGTGCGCCTTCTGCTGCCAGGAGAGCTGGCCAAACACGCGGTGTCTGAGGGAACCAAGGCCGTCACGAAGTACACTAGTTCAAAGTAATCCGTAACACAACAATACTCAACCCCCAAAGGCTCTTTTTAGAGCCACTCACAGTCTCAACAAGAGGCAAAAAGTCATTCACTCAGCTTTGTTTACCCCAGCTAGATCGTGTATGTGTGCGAGTGAGAGCCGGGATGCAAGTTTAATGCAGGGCGAGGCATGTTGGAAAGGCTTGGAACATGTTGCCTATCCAGATAGAGGCGTGCATGCGCCACACAACGGCTTATCCCTTGCTCGCGTAGGCTCTACCACTAAAAACATATATAGTGACGTCAGGAAAGCTCTAACAATGGAACATCAGTGCATCCATAACATTCAATGTCTGTAGCCACATTCCAACAACAAAACAATCGTATCGAAGGCTAAGTGGTGGAAATAGCCAGGGAGTTTATCAGAATATAGCCAGAGATTTTGCTGTGCTGACGGCTACGGGGAGTTAATTGTGTAACTATGGCACCCGGGACTTGGGGAAAGCAAGCAACCACAAGCAGAAATTCTCAAACACCTACAGTATTATTCTTACTTCAGTTAATATGTTTAAGCAAAGTATATTCATATCTCATACGATTCCATTAAACATCGAGCAACGTGGCATCAATAATCTAATCACACCAGAAGCAAACGGAAGAAGAAAAAAAAAACATGGAGCAAACTTGCTTCTCAAGTATTTAAGTGGCTCTTAAAAGAGCCTTTGTTTAAAAGACAACGGTGTGCTTGGAAATCTTAGGCGCGTTCTCCCCGGATTCGGCGGGCCAGCTGGATATCCTTGGGCATGATGGTCACTCTCTTGGCGTGAATGGCGCAAAGGTTGGTGTCCTCGAACAGACCAACGAGATACGCCTCACTGGCCTCCTGCAGAGCCATGACAGCTGAGCTTTGGAAGCGGAGGTCGGTCTTGAAATCCTGAGCAATCTCTCTCACAAGGCGCTGGAAGGGCAGCTTGCGAATCAACAGTTTAGTAGACTTCTGGTAGCGGCGGATTTCTCGCAGCGCTACAGTACCAGGCCTGTAACGGTGAGGCTTCTTCACACCCCCTGTCGCAGGCGCGCTCTTACGCGCCGCTTTAGTGGCCAGTTGCTTCCTGGGGGCCTTGCCACCGGTAGACTTACGTGCGGTTTGCTTGGTTCTAGCCATTGCGTCGTGCTTGCTTTTTTGATTTTCGGAATGTATCTCGCGAAGTCCACGACCTACGCCTTTAAAGCATTGCAGTGAGGAGCTGATTGGATAGGTTTTTTACGGATTATCATTGGCTGGGATCCTGCCTGCAGTCACGGAGGCCATTGGGTAGATGTATTAACTTTTTTTTGCTTCCTCTGCCGCCTGAAATTTACACTCTTCTCTTACCGCCTTGGATTATTTATTCCAACGTTGCGAAACGAGTGTATTAATTAACGAATAAATTATCTAACCTATCTTAATTTCACGTGTGCTATATAGCCTATATATATGGTTAATCAAGAAAGGTACGTTTGTTCTATAAAAAGGCTTTGATTAAATGTGCAACACAAAAAAACTGTTTTTTTAATTCTTCACCATCTATTATACGGTCAGTTTTAGTTGCCAAGACTTGTAGCCTATTCTTGGTAGTCATTTCTGATATGTGGCTTAAGGGGGCAAATAACAAAAATTGTAAGCGAGAATGGGGGGAGAAAGCTACTTCTGGGATTCCAATTGTGGTTGGAACGGCAACCAGTGTACACAGTGGTCCCCAGGACCGAACACGAGGACCACTGATCAAGACAAGTTGTACCGATTGGATTCCCATGTACATAAATTACGGACACTGCACGGCGCCGAGTAAGACTAACTGTCGTAACGCAGTAGAATTAGTTGAAATGGCAGCTTTGCGCTCTTTATACAGATGTGGGGTGGCTCTTAAAAGAGCCTTTGGATGAATCATCTTTGTGGGAGCGACGTAAGAATTACTTGGCCTTTGCTGCCTTTTCGGTCTTCTTGGGGAGCAGAACAGCTTGAATGTTGGGCAGTACTCCGCCCTGAACGATAGTGACGCCTCCAAGGAGTTTGTTCAACTCTTCGTCGTTACGCACTGCCAGCTGGAGATGTCTGGGAATGATGCGGGTTTTCTTGTTGTCTCGGGCAGCGTTGCCGGCCAACTCCAGGATCTCAGCAGTCAGATACTCGAGCACGGCGGCCAGATAAACTGGGGCTCCCGCACCAACACGTTGTGCATAGTTTCCTTTGCGCAGAAGTCGGTGAACGCGACCAACCGGGAACTGGAGACCAGCCCGGGATGAACGGGTCTTAGCATGGGCGTAGGTTTGGTTTGAAATGTGCTGGGGACAAAGACGCATTCGGAAGTGCATTTTCAGAAGTGCTGGGTACAATGACGCATTTATTAGCCCGACCAAAGAGAAAGAAATTGTTGACGGGGGGGGGGGAGGAATTGCTATCAAAAGGTTTCGCGGACCTTCAATTGAAATTGTTGACGGGGGGGGGGGGGGGGGTGCTATCAGAAGATTTCGCGGACCTTCGATTGAGATTGTTAACGGGGGGGGGGGTGCTATCAGAAGATTTCGCGGACCTTCGATTGAGATTGTTAACGGGGGGGGGGTGCTATCAGAAGATTTCGCGGACCTTCGATTGAGATTGTTAACGGGGGAGGGGTGGGGGGGGGTGCTATCAGAAGATTTCGCAGACCTTCGCTTGAGATTGTTGACGGGGGGGGTTGTGGAGGTTGGGTGCTGGGTGCTGTCATTTCAATACTGTTTATTACATTGTTCTTTTAGCGTATTTACCGCGAGTGTTCGTTTGCGAAACCTGACACCTCAGACTGGTCTTAGCTCATTTGCATACCAACAGTAATTGGATGTTTACGGAGGGGGAAGGAGGGAGGGGCGATCTCTCACTGCAGAGTTTGTGAAGACACGCTGCACAGAGATGAGAGTTGATGGGAAGCTTATATTTAACTTGTGCTTTTTCCGGCAGATTTTTCACTTCTAAAAGTATGATTTGAGGGGGCAGGCCATCTGTTTGAGGGGGCCTGCCCCCTCTTGCCCCTGCGTATAGCCGGCCCCGACGCGCATTCATTTTTCCCCCCTTTCGCGCAAGTCATGTTAATTCATAAAAATGTATACAAAAATGTGATGACATCCGACACGTTTTATGATATAAATATTATATATCGATGCGGATAGAGATTTTTGTGGATCTGTTGGCATCTGTCGCTCAAGAATTATATGTGTTATGAACTTTTTTTTTTTTTTTACTAAATTGAGCTCGAGTTTTTTTTTAAAAAAGTGGTGGGTACAAAATGACTCATGACGAAAACTGGTGGGTACGTGTACCCACCGTCCCCCCCGTATTCTACGCGCCTGGGTCTTAGCCTTTGCTCTCGCTTTTCCGCCAGTCTTTCTTTTTTTTTTTTTTTTTTTTTTTAAAGTGCTTTATTTAAATTATCAGGCACAATACAGATTACAATGCATCACATATACAATAAATCACATATACAATAAATAACATGATATAAAACATTCTGTACAAATTACATCATCATTACACATGGAAATTTACAAATTCAAAAGTGTCCACGGAGTTTTTTTGTTCAGTCTTAAGTCCAGAGTTCTTCTTCTTTTTAGTTCAATAATTATTTGTTTTGTCACAGTTTCACTACTGATATATGTCTGGTTAATTATTACCTTGCACCTTGTTTTCCATATTTTTGAGTTAATTATACAAATAATCATCCAAAGAAAATGTTTTGTTTCAGGTAGCAAGTTTTCATCAAGAATACCATACATAATTGTTTCTATACAGACATTAATTTCCATACCAATTTGTAACATGTTCTTCCATATTTCTTTTGTTCTATGGCAGTCCAACAACAAGTGTTCAATTGTTTCTTCCTCCACACAGTTTAAAATTGGGCATATTTTAGTTGTGACGAAACAGCTCCATTTAACTATGACACGGACTGGTAGTCTGCCAACCGATATCAGCCAAGCTGTATCCCTTAAGTTTTCTGATAATAGTTTGGAATGAACATTCTTAATGCATTCTTTACTTTCTGTGATGGTCAGGCTTTTAAAAGGTACTATTCCACCATGAAGATGGTCGTTCACAATTTTATAAATCATTTTATTTGGGAGACCAGACCAATCGATATTCAAATCTTTGAATCTAAAAAGGAAATCTCCATAAATTAATTTAAAATATGGTACTGCAACTCGGGCTCTACCTCTCTTTTTAACCCAAGTAGAAACATCCCCTACCCAACTTGCTCCCCTTCGTAAACTACATGCAATATTTTTACAGAAGGCAATCTTCAATTTGCAACCAAGTTCCACCGCTCCCAGTCCACCATGTTCTCTAGACTTATATAGCAGCGCTCTTTTGGTCACTTCTCTATTTGTGGCCCAAATTAGACGAACGCATAATTTGTTCAATCTGGTGATACATTTGTCAGTAGGCGGAAAGATAACCGAGATAAAAAGGAGTTTTGAAATAACAAATGTTTTAATTATGTTAATACGTATTTTGTAATTTGCTATTTTATTACTCCATTTTCCTATTTCTTGTTCAATTTCTTTCTCTTTCAATTCCCAATTTTTTTCCCTACAATTTCCGTTTGTAATTAGTATACCTAAGATTGTCACCTCATCGCTTACTTTAATATTTAAAGGATTTGGTCTTCCAGACCCAAGCCAGACACCTTCCGTTTTATCTTGATTTAACTTTGCACCAGCTACGGCTTCATAATTTTTGAAATGAGCATTCACTATGTCCAACTCTTTTTGAGCCTTGACAATCACAGTAATATCATCTGCATAAGCAGATATTACTACCCGTTCACCAGTACTGGTCTTAACGCCTGATAATACCGGGTCATTTTTTATTCGGTGAATGAGTGGACTAATTGCTAATACATATAAAGCTGCACTCAAGGGACACCCCTGTTTCACGCCTCTCTGAATCTCAAAGCAGTCAGTAAGTACTCCATTTATATTCACTTGTACATTGGATTTTGCGTATAGAAGCTTGACTATATCTATAAAGTCTTCAGGAAACCCATACGCACTCATTGTAATCCACAAATATTCCCTTGATATAAAATCAAATGCCTTCTTCTGATCTAACCCCAAAATAAAAAAGTCTCTGTCTTCTGAACATGTAAGTATGTCCCTTAATGTGCTTAGATTATCCCACATATATCTCCCTTTAATTGCACAAGTCTGTTCTTTATCAATTAATGATTCCAACGATTCATTCATTCTGTTCATGATTATTTTTGCTAATATCTTATAATCCGTATTCATTAAAGTTAGATGCCGCCAATTATCTAAATCTGTTTCATCTCCTTTTTTATACAGTAATGACATTACACCATGATAAAATGAGTCATGTAATATACCTTTTCTCAAACCTTCATTATATACAGAAGTTAATAATCTGGAAATGTCCTCGAGGCATGCCTGATAAAATTCAGTTGGGAGTCCATCGGGACCTGGTGCTCTACCTTTATTTAATTGTGTTATTACTCCCGCTACTTCCTCTTTTGTGATATCCCTTCCTAGTGTGCTCGGGCTTGCCTCTTGGCATCTTCAAATTGTTTTTAAAAAAACATTGATGTTTTCTGTATTTGATTCTATCCTCTTGTATGACTTCTCACACATTGTTCTTACCAAATCTCTCTTTTTTATTTCATCATAAATTACGTCACCATTGTCATTTTTGATGCCCTTCATGCTCTTATTTTCCCTACGTGTCTTATATTGGCGAATTACACTCGCAATACTCACTGAACCGAAAAGATTTGCATCATAACCAGACTGAACATGGATATTCAAAAATACTTCATCATTTAATTTTGATAGTTTAAATTTTAGTTCATTTAAATCATTTTCCTCATCTATCGATTTATTCCTTTTAGATTGGAAGGCAGTAAATTCAACCATTAAAGTGCGGTAACGTTCGTTTCTTTCTCTATTAAGCATTTTACATTTATATTTTAAAAACCGTCTGATTCTATTCTTTAGTAGGTCCCAAAGTTCTATATCCGAATGTGTAAAAACCTTTAAATCCTTGATTTTACCAATTTCGATCTTCAATTCTGTTATTAGTTCACTACTTTTAAGACATTGTGTATTTAATTTCCAATAACCTCGTTTCTCATTGGGGCCGACGCGAAGTAAAGATGTTACAGCCAAATGATCAGAATTGACTAGGTATACGTTTTCATATTCACCTATGATAAATTGTTTAGAAACATATTGTGGCGATCCGGGGCGATTGCGAGTAACGGGGATCGTTGTGCATGTCAACTGTTGTGTTCAAATGTAATGACGTGTGCAGTAGCAAGTGGCAGTTGACCTTTGAATGACCAGCAGGTGTTCAACCAGGTCCGCGCTAGAGACCGTTTGTTGATTGACGTATGACAGAGTGAATTACGTGTGATTGGTTGGGGTGAGCTGCAGGGCGCCTATCAAGGGCCGCCTTTGTTAAGCAGGTTTATTTGCATAGAGGGGCTATAAAGCTGGCTACGATCCAGCAAGCGATGTCTATTCTAACTGTTAACTGGAGAAGAAGGAACTAAGAGATTGTGCTCTTACTCAATAAACTATTTGCAACAAGAATACCTGACTCCGACTCCATGGCTCGCCACAATGATGTCAGAAGCGGGACGATCTGGGAACAGATCCGCGACCTAGAGCGTCAGGTGACCAAGCAGATGGACGTTATCGCAGGAGCGTCTGCGAAGCGGCCCACGAATAGACCCGGAGGAAAACCCGAAGGAGCCAGCGCAACAAGACCGGAGCGAGAGAGGCCGATTACAGACCAGGCGGAGGTGCCCGCGCTGGTGGCTGACCCCGCGGCCGGAAATGAAGCGCAAGTAGGTCGGCCGGAAGCCAACGAGGTCGCCCCTGCTTCCAGGCCGAACCAGACAGCGGCGCCGGCGCGGCGACCGACTACACCGATAAAGGCGGTGATCAAGCTACCCCGTTACACGGGAAAGGGTGAGCTAGAGTCGTACCAAAGCCAGGTACGATTCGCGGCTAGCTACAATGGCTGGGACGAGAGCCAGACGGCCACCCACTTAGCGTTAGCCCTGGAGGGCGAGGCCTGCCAGGTGCTGCTAGACCTGGACAGCGCCGAACCACTGACGCTACCGGCACTGATGACAGCGCTGGAACGTCGGTTCGGACAGCGGCAATTCCTAGAGGTGAGCCGGGAGAAGCTCGCCAAGCGACGGCGGACCGGAGCAGAGAGCCTCAGCGTCCTCGCCGCCGACATCAGGCTGTTAGCCCGCCGCGGCTACCCTCAACTCGATAACGCAGGCCAGCAGGAGCTAGCCTGCCAGACCTTCACACAGGCCCTCACTCCGGAGCGCCTACAACAACAGGTCCGCATTGCCAAACCGGAGTCCCTGGACGCAGCGCTTCGCGAGGCCGAGCGACTGGAGCTCATCTTGGGCACCACGCCAAACGGGACCCCAGCTAACAAGCCCCGGGTCCGAGCTGCCGACTGCGAGGACGGCGAGGAGGTGAGATGGGTTCAACGGAACCAAAACCGACCGCGGCAGCGACCGGAACGGGAGCGACGCTGCTTCCGGTGCAACGAACCGGGGCATTTCGCCCGCGATTGTACTGCCCCTGCGCCAAAAGCGAGAGCTCCACAGCCGACGGGAAACGACGACGGGACGGCCCAATGAGGAGACCGCCGCCCCATGCTACACTCCTCCTCAACCAGACCCGAGCCCAGACCAGCACTCACGCGTCCAGGCTGCCCATCCTAGCGAAAGCAAAAATTCCAAGAGCAAAAGTTCCGTTTGATGTTCTTTTAAGAGCAGAGGAACAGGCCCACGAGGCCGAGCCCCGTATTGGCAGACTGGGGACGAAGACCGGGCTGTACTTGCCTTGCAGTTTGGACGGACAAGCCTGCTGGGCGCTGGTCGACACCGGAGCCACTATTTCCCTGGTAAGGCCGGGGGTACTTCGGGGTACCAGCGGGCTGCTTTCAGGTGCATGGACCCCTACCTCTACCCAGCTAACCTCCGTCACTGGGCAGAAGATGGGCATGCGTGGTAGTAAACAATTACAAGTGTGTGCAGGAGCCCAGCGAGTGAAACACGAGTTTTGGTTAGCAGATATAAAAGATGCATGCATTATCGGTTTAGACTTGTTAGCGTTGTGGGGAACTAGCATAAATGTGATAGCCGAGACGATAACTATTGGTACTGAAACGCTGGGCCTCCGATCAAAATGTGAATTACAAGCAGCCCGCCGAACTGAATGCCCTGGGGTGCCCCCCAAACACTGTCGCCCCAGTTCTGTGCTTGAAATGGCCACCGCTGATTCGCCGCTCGTTACCGTGGTACCACCTCAGGTTACAGTGCCACCGCAGACGGGCGGGCTAGCCTCAGCTACCCAGCCCTCTGCGGGGGTGCTGCAAGCCGTCCTAGCATTATGGACGCGCAGCAGCAAAGGGCTCACACCGCAGCAGAGCCAGCAGCTTAAAGCCCTGCTTGTCCGTTACACTCACCTATTCGCTGTGCGGGACGAAGAATGCACACAGACCGAGCTGGTTCAACACCAGATTGATACTGGCTCGGCTGTGCCCATTCGGCTACGTCCGCACCGGCTGTCTCTAGCCAAGCGACAGGTGGCGGAGGACAAGATAAGGGAGATGGCAGCTGCGGGCATTATCGAGCCCTCTGAAAGCCCATGGGCGGCCCCTGCTGTCCTGGTAAAAAAGAAGGACGGGGAGTGGCGTTTTTGTGTAGATTATAGGCGTCTTAATCAGATCACCAAGAAAGACGCCTATCCACTTCCCCGTATTGACGAGGCCTTAGACCATATCGCGGGGTCCAGTTGGTTTAGCTCGCTGGACCTCCGCAGTGGCTATTGGCAGGTGAGGCTGTCCCCGGAAGCGAGGGCAAAATCAGCTTTCACGATAGGGCAAGGGTTGTGGCAGTTCCGGGTCATGCCGTTCGGGCTCTGTAACGCCCCTGCCACTTTTGAGCGACTGATGGAGCGGGTGCTGTCGTCCGTCCCGCGGAGTTCCTGTGTCGTGTACCTGGACGACCTCCTAGTACACGCCAGCGACTTCGAGCAAGCCCTCGCTCACCTAACTGACGTGCTTACGGAGATTGGCCGGGCTGGGCTACGGCTCAATCCTAAAAAGTGTCAGCTGCTCCGGAGGGAGACAGCTTTCCTGGGGCACGTCGTTAGCGAGCAGGGTGTAGCCACTGACCCAGCTAAGGTGGCTTCTGTGCGGGAATGGCCGACGCCTAGCAATGTGGGTGAGCTGCGGAGCTTCTTGGGACTAGTGTCGTACTACAGACGCTTTGTCTTGAGCTTCGCCACCCTGGCTAGTCCGCTTCATCGCTTGACGAATAAAGGTCAACAGTTCGAGTGGACAGGGGACTGCCAGAATGCTTTTGACCAGTTGAGAGACGCCCTAACGGCGGCTCCCATTCTAGCATATCCGGATGTCGCGCGACCATTCATCGTCGACACGGACGCTAGCAATGTCGGAGTCGGGGCCGTGCTCTCCCAGGTGGGACCAGACGGGGAACGAGCGGTAGCCTACTACAGTAGCGCGCTGAGCAAGGCAGAGCGAAACTACTGCGTGACTCGGCGCGAGCTGTTAGCGGTGGTCAAAGCGGTTCGCCATTTTCGCCCGTACCTGCAAGGCTGCCATTTCCTTATTAGGACAGATCACGCGTCACTAACCTGGCTTTTAAATTTTAAAGATCCGGAGGGCCAGGTAGCCCGCTGGCTCGAGCTGTTGCAGGAGTACGATTTCCAGATTCAGCACAGGCCCGGAAAGCTGCATGGTAATGCAGATGCGCTTTCCCGGAGGCCCTGTGCAGAGCTGGACTGTAGGCCTTGCACTAAAGCCGAGCAGCGAGAGCAGGTGACGGAGATAGCATGCCCAGTTCGGGCTATAGAAGGTGAGGTTGGATGGTTGCCGTTTAGCCAGCAGGACCTGCGCCTAGCGCAGGAGGGCGACGGCGAGCTGCAGCAAGTGCAGCGCTGGATCGCGGCAGGTACACGGCCTGCATGGGGGGAAGTGTCGGCTAGTAGCCCAGCGGTTAAGGCTTATGTGAGTCAGTGGGGGAGCCTGACGTCGCAGGGTGGGCTACTCTATCGGCGGTGGCAGGCCCCCGGTTCCGACCAGGATCTCCTCCAGCTGCTGGTGCCCCGTGCGCTCCGCCCCCAGGTACTTGGACTGATGCATGGCTCTGTGGGGGCGGGGCACTTTGGCATCAGCAAGACTTTGCACCGACTGCGGAGGAGGTTCTACTGGCCTGCCTGCCGCCGGGACGTGGAGCTGCACGTCCACTGCTGCGACGCCTGCACGGCCAAGAAGGGGCCGACGCAGCGGTCGCAGGCCCCCCTTCAGCGGTACGTAGTGGGGGCTCCTATGGAACGGGTCGGGGTAGACATCTTAGGGCCTTTCCCCGTCACTGAGTCCGGCAACCGCTATGTGCTTGTGGCCATGGACTACTTTACCAAGTGGCCCGAGGCGTACGCGGTGCCGGACCAATCAGCGGACACGACGGCGGAAAGGCTCGTGACAGAGATGTTCGCCCGGTTCGGGGCCCCCGAGGAGCTGCACAGCGACCAGGGGCGAAATTTCGAGTCGCGGGTGCTGGCAGCTGTGTGTACGCGGCTGGGAGTGGCCAAGACCCGCACTACGGCGTTGCATCCCCAGAGCGATGGACTGGTTGAACGCTTTAATAAAACCCTGGCCACCCAGTTAGCCATTCTAGCTAGCCAGCACCAGCGAGACTGGGACTGCCATTTGCCCTTGGTCCTGTGGGCCTACCGCTCCGCCGTGCAGGAGAGCAGCCAGTGCTCCCCCGCTGCGCTCATGTTCGGGCGAGAGCTAAGGACGCCCGTTGATTTGGTGTTCGGAGCCCCGCCCGGATCCACGGAGCACCACCAGTCAGAGGCCGGGTACGCACGGGCTTTGATCGAGCGCCTGGAGACCGCCCACAGCTTTACCCGCCAGGCCCAATCCACCGCGAGCTTCAAGCAAAAGCGAGCGTATGATGTGCGCTGTCGGGGACAGCCTTTCACCCACGGAGACAAGGTATGGATCTATTGTCCGATCCGTAAGAAGGGTCTGTCCCCGAAACTGCAGTCGCATTGGCGGGGCCCTGGTGAAGTGGTGGGCCGGCTGAGCGAGGTGGTCTATCGAGTGCGCATGCCCGGCCGAAGGAAACTGGTGGTGCTTCACCGGGACCGTCTAGCTCCTTACCGGCCGCTGTTGGATGGTGTTGAGGAGGGGATGGGCGTCGGCGAGGATCAGCCCGCTTTACGTGCGCCCACCCCTCCTCCACCAGAAAACCCAGTGCCAGCTGAGGGCCCTTCTCGCCCACGGAGAACTCCTGCCCGTTTCCGGGACGGTGTTGAGGAGGGGATGGGCGTCGGCGAGGATCAGCCCGCTTTACGTGCGCCCACCCCTCCTCCACCGGAAAACCCAGCGGCAGCTGAGGGCCCGAATCGCCCTTTTCGCCAACGGAGGACTCCTGCCCGTTTCCGGGACTTTGTACGTGAGTGCGGACAGTTAAAGGGGTCGCAAGGGACTGCTGACCCCTTAGGTGGGGGCAGTGTGGCGATCCGGGGCGATTGCGAGTAACGGGGATCGTTGTGCATGTCAACTGTTGTGTTCAAATGTAATGACGTGTGCAGTAGCAAGTGGCAGTTGACCTTTGAATGACCAGCAGGTGTTCAACCAGGTCCGCGCTAGAGACCGTTTGTTGATTGACGTATGACAGAGTGAATTACGTGTGATTGGTTGGGGTGAGCTGCAGGGCGCCTATCAAGGGCCGCCTTTGTTAAGCAGGTTTATTTGCATAGAGGGGCTATAAAGCTGGCTACGATCCAGCAAGCGATGTCTATTCTAACTGTTAACTGGAGAAGAAGGAACTAAGAGATTGTGCTCTTACTCAATAAACTATTTGCAACAAGAATACCTGACTCCGACTCCATGGCTCGCCACAATATATACGGTCTATTCTCGTTTTAGTGCCGGATTCCATCCTCGTATAGCCAACCTTGTCAGGATAAAGCACACGAAAAACATCTCGTAATTCGCATGTTTCACACACTCTTTTTAACACTTTGCCTTCTCTAGACATTTTAAAAAGCCGTTCGTACCTCTCTATCATTGGCATCGGTCACAGTGTTGAAATCCCCACAGAGTATGACACAAAAACCAACAGACAATAATTCATACAATTTGTTAAAAATACGCATTTTCCCCGCTCTATCAGGTGGGGTGTATACATTAACAATTCTCAATTTCTGATTCTTATAAAAGCAGTCTACAAGTAGTATCCGACCAGGAATTATTTCGCGCACCTTAATAATTTCAGTTTTGTTTTTAAAAAGAATCCCAACCCCATCTGCTTTATCACATCCTATTGAAAGTACTGCAGTCCCCTTAGACCACATAGCGGTAGTGTTACTTATATCATCTCCGTTAGTTAGTCTCAATTCTTGCATGCATATTATATCATATTGTGTTCGATCAAGAGCATTTAATTTCTCATGCCTATAAGACAGAGACTTGATACCACGAACATTACATGAGACAACAGAGATTTGCGCCATGACAAAATGTATTAGCATCATCCATTACAGTAACTAATTTGGACTTGGCCTATCATTCCGTCTTTTTATGTCTTTACTATTACCGAAAACTAAACGTCTCTTCCCTCTGCCTAAAGTTTCTTTCACAGAGGATAATGGAAGCTTCGAACTTACGTCAGCTGGAGATGATGGAAGTATGTCAGCTCGGTGTTGATCCGTAGTGGCAACTGATGGGATGTAAATTTCAGCTGAAGATGGCGGAACTGTGTCAGCTCCATGGCTTGCGTGTTTATTCGCCGCATTAGTGTTGTCCGTCTTCGTCAGGGGAGATAATGAATCCTTGCTTATCTCCGATTCACTGGCACTCTCAAAGGGTTCCCCGTCTCCTTCGGATGATGAGGACTCCTCGCTCTCGGACTCACAGGACGCGCTTTCCCCGGTGTTTTCTCCCTCGTCCTTTTGTAGAGCTTCCTGGTTCGCCGGTATAGGGTCGTCAACGTCATCAGTTGCCGTTTCCTGTACCGTCAATTGCTTGCTGCTGTTGATCTCTGGGTCGGGTGCGGTTTCAGGATTTTCGTTAGTTGCTGCAGTTTGTCCGTCCCACTGTTCCTCGCGCCTCTGTCGCCCCCTGGACCGGAGTCTGTTGCTGTAAGAGCTCGGGCATGTAAAATAGGAGTGTCCGACTTCTCCACAAAGACTGCATTTTTCTGAATTTCTGCAGTCCTTTCCCTTATGGCCTAGTAGACCACACCTCCAGCATTTAATCAAATCACAGTCTTTCACTTGATGTTCTGTTGAACGACACACAAAACATCTTTGAATTTGCCCGGAGTATGTGATTCTGCCGTTGTAAGGGCCCACTATATAGCTTTTTGCTGTGGTGCTCTTTTTTTTTGGTGAATTCCCTCTTTAGTAAGGTTTTAAAAATTTCTAAAAACTTTTGATTTGTGCTAATCTGCAACCAAACGGATGCCCCCAATGGGGGCACCCCAACCGCAAGTCGGGCGTTTCTGGGCCCGTCTGAGATTTGTTGGCGATGGTGAGCCACCGTCCCGAACAAGTGTAGGCCAGGATTTAATATTGGAAAGTAATTGGATAAATGCTGCTGACATTTACTCCTTTATTGCCCTGCCAAATAAAAAAGAATTTGAGCTGTGTTTCCACCGTGAGAATGTGCTAAGGCGTTTCCTGGAAATCTCTGCTGCCCATTCAAAAGAAGAATTATGGAAGAATTGGGAAATTTTTTCTTCCATTCCCCTTGATACATTGACTGTTGTGGTGAAGTTCTGGACAGGTAGGGTGGCAGATGAAGATGTTGAGCAGTACCTTCGCAGGTACTGTGATATTCTGCACCCACCTGAGAAACCACTTGACCAGTTTAGTATCTGGTACGGTGTGAGAAAGTACAGAGTCAAGCTCCACCGTGGAAGTGACGGGCGGATTGCCACCCTACCCAACTCGATATCCATGGGTCCCTACAACGGGAAAATTACGTATGCTGGACAAGTGCAGAGGTGCTACATTTGCAATGCCTTGGAACATCAAGTGAAGGACTGCAATTTACTGAAGTGTTGGAGGTGTGGGCAGTTCGGGCACAAAGGAAAAGATTGCACCAATGAGGGGATGTGCAGCCTTTGCAAAGAAGTGGGGCATTCATACTTTGGTTGCCCCAGCGCCTACAGCAATAGGATGAAAGCGGAACGAAGGCAAGGGGCTTACACCAGCAAGCAGCCAGAGACCAGCAGGAACCCAGAGAAGGCGAAAGGAGAACACGCCAGAACAAGGACCGAACCAGCAACTGATGCAACGCCATCAGCTGAGAATTCTGAGGAGGCAGAGCAGCAGAGGAGCAAAGACGGGGATGTGGGACAGCAGTCCAGAAGGAAAGCTGGAGGTGAGCCGGAGCCAACCCAACAGGAGTTTGACCGAGTGGAAACATCTTCCGGAGGAAGAGCAGCAGGGGGTGAGCAGATCAGCGATGATCATGGGGAGCACGAAAACGAAGACAGCAGCAACGGCGAGGGAGAAGATGAATTTGAAAGCGCGTCAGAGACGGAGGAAAGTAGAGACTCTTTTTCTCCTGACTCCTCCCCTGTGGAGATGTCGCAGGATAATTTCCCCACAGAAAAGAGGCCCCTATCATCAGAGGGTGATACCAGTAGAAAAAAGTCCAGGAAAAAGACATAAGGTAATATGATATTTTGGCTGCTGTTTCTTTTTATGATGCCTAAATTGTATAGCATCTATACTATAAATGTAAGAGGTATTCAGTCAGCCAAAAATAGGTTGGAGAAAATGAATATATTAGCCCAACTTAAGGATGATGTCATATTTGTACAAGAATTGCGCTTAAATAACCTAGATGATGTGAAACAGGTGAAAAGTTTATGGAAAGGGGTTTCAGAAATTTCTATTGGCTGTGACAGTGCGGATGGTTTGGGAATTCTGTTTAAATCACCAAATGTAGAAATTTTAAAGAAAAGGGAATTAATACCAGGAAGACTGCTTGTAGTGGATTGCTTGTTAGAAAGGAAAAGATTTAGACTTATTAATGTATATACACCACAAGACCGACCAAGGAAAGTGCAAATATTGAATAAATTGAAGGAAGTGTTATGTGCAGGTCAGAATGTTATTTTAGCAGGTGATTTTAACATAGTAACTGAAGCAAAAGATAGAATAGCATCATCAGCTTTTAAAATTACTCGGGTTGGTCAGATATTAAAAGAGACATGTAGCGCCTTTAACATGAAAGACTGTTTTAGAACTCTTTATCCAAATGATGTAGGTTTTTCACGGTTCGATGCAAAAACTAAGACAAGAATCGATAGGATTTATGTATCGATGAATATACAGGTGAAATCTTACTCAACGGAGGTCTGTGTAAATTCAGACCACCTAGGCTTGAGGAGTACCATTACAATGGAAGATGATAAAAGGAAAAATTACTGGAAATTAAATGTAAATTGGCTGAAAGATCAATCCCTGGTTATAGATTTAAAACAAGAAATACAAAGGATAAAACAATTAAAGATTTTAACAAAGTCTAGTACAGAATTGTGGGATATTATGAAGAAGCAGCTTAAAAACTTTCTGATATATAGATGTAAAATATTAAACAAAAAACGGAATAATAATTATAATCAACTTATGGAAAAATATATTGAACTTAAAATTAAAAGTATGAGGACAGAGCAAGAGGAAAATAATTTTGAGGACATTAAAGATTGTCTAAATAATTATGATAATGATTTTTTAACTAATATTAAGGTTCAAGCGGGTTATGATGCTGATGGTGACGAACGCTCGAATATACAGAAAATCATTAAAAAATATAAGGAAAGACAGGAGGAGAAATGTTTAAAGGGTGTGAAAATAAAAAATGGGACAATTATAAGTGGTGATACAGAAATTAGAGAAGAAATTGTTAAAGCTTTTAAAGAAATGTACAAAGACATTCCAGTAGACGATGAGATAACAGAACAATTTTTAAGTGACGTAAAAACAGAAATGCCACCTGAGACACTTTTTGGTGTTATCACAAAGGATGAAATTAAAATAGCTATAAATCAATTAAATAGGGGTAAATCGCCAGGGCCGGACGGACTTCCCACTGAATTTTATCAGATTTTATCAGATGACCTTGCAGATATTATGGCTTCTGCTTATAATGAAGGTTTTGAGAATAAATGTATGCATGGCAGTTTCTATGAAGGGGTGATAACTCTGATATATAAAAAAGGAGATGAATATGATATTAATAATTGGCGACAAGTTACCTTGATGAATTTGGATTATAAAGTATTAGCGAAGGTAATTATGAACAGAATGAGTACAGTCTTGAATCAAATAATTTTGAAGGAACAAACATGTGCCATCCAAGGTCGTGTAATGTGGGATAATTTGTGTATGATTCGTGAGCTGATCTCATGCCCGAATCTGAATAGCCCAGGGTTTTTTATAGCTGGTTTTGATCAAAGAAGGGCATTCGATTGTATATCGAGAGATTACTTATGGAGTGTGATGAGACATTTTGGCTTTCCTGTTGACTTTATAAATCTGGTGAAATTATTATACGTGAAATCGCAGGTCAGAGTTAAAGTGAACGGGGGATTAACAGAGCCCTTTGAGATTCATAGAGGAGTAAAACAAGGCTGTCCTTTGAGTGCAGCCTTGTATGTTATCGCTATCAGCCCACTTCTCCAAAAAATAAAAAGTAATATATGTTTAACTGGAGTAAAAATTGGTAACAATGTAGAGTCCTTAAAGGTTACTGCCTACGCAGATGACGTAACCGTTTTTATTAAAAATCAAAGTGAATTGGATGTGATCATTGGGCTGTTTCAAAAGTATGAAAAGGTAGCAGGAGCCAAACTGAATCATACGAAGACAGAGTGTGTTTGGATTGGTGAGAAGGAGAACAAACCCATTCTGAATATAGAAGAAAAGGATGAAGTGAAAATACTTGGATTATACATAAGTTCGGAAGACTGTGTTAACAAAAATTGGGAACGAAAGGAAAATGAGGTTTTAGAAGAAACGGAGAAATGGAAACATAGAGATACCTGTTATAAATCAAGGGTGGGAATAGTGAAGACTTTCATTTTGTCCAAATTAATGTTCCTTGCAACAATATTCCCCCCACCAGACAAGTTTGTTACCAGGATAAATAAACTGTGTGTGAAATTAATATGGGGAAATAACAGAGAGGTTACAAAGAGAGCACTAATGTATAAGAGTACAGAATATGGAGGTTTAGGAGCCATAGAAATAGGTAACAAACTTAAAATAGCATTTTGTAAAAATGTTTCCAATGGTATATTAAGAAAATCTGAATGGGTGGGAAACGTGGAATGTTGGGGGAAAAGAAAAGGCCGGAAACGGAAGGCGGTACCATATTATAAATTGGTGTATGGCGATTTTATTGAAAAACACAAAGGTTTGGATATTAACTGGGGTACACAAGCTAATAAGGTGATTTATAATTTAATTAATGATAATATGTATGGTGGCATTGTCATGTATAAAGATTGTACGGAAGAACAAATTAAATATTTAATAAAACTTTTAAATAGTAAATATATTTCGGGGGAAATGCGTGATAAAATGTGGTTAATTGTGAATGGCAGACTCCCAGTGAGAGGCGTGGTAAAATGGAGTTGTTTTGTGAAAACTGTGACTTGTCCAATGCCAGATTGTAATGAAAAAGAAACGATTGGCCACTTTCTGGTTGACTGCTATAGGTCAAAAGAAGTTTGGGAGAAGTTAAAAAGTATTGGGTTAGATATAATCTGTGACCGTAAAACAATTATCTATGCAACATTTAACACGCTTTTAAACGATGAGAAAAGGAAATTGTATTGGTTATGTATTTGTATCACTGTGCTTAAATTGTGGAAAACAAGATGTAAGATGACAACAGAAAATGTTTTTATAAATAGTGACACTGTCTTTAAACAAATTGTAACTGCATTAAGAAGAAAAAGAACTATGGACCTTAAACGAAAAAACACTGAATTTCAATGGACTGAAATCATAATATAATCAAATGGCTTTGTGGTTTGTAAATGTATGTATGTCATTTTAAAATGTATTGTATGAAATTATAAATAATAAAGTAATTTAAAAACCGCAAAGGTGGAAAAGGACTTGGTATAGGCGCTAAGCGTCATCGCAAAGTTCTCCGTGATAATATCCAGGGTATCACCAAGCCGGCGATTCGTCGTTTGGCTCGCCGCGGAGGAGTCAAGCGTATATCCGGTCTCATCTATGAAGAGACTCGAGGAGTGCTGAAGGTGTTTTTGGAGAACGTCATCCGCGATGCCGTCACTTACACCGAGCATGCCAAGAGAAAGACCGTCACCGCTATGGATGTGGTTTATGCTCTGAAGCGTCAGGGTCGCACTCTGTACGGTTTCGGTGGTTAAACTTTTCGTTCTTGATCCTCTTCCATGCAATTATCCAAAGGCTCTTTTAAGAGCCACCCACATGCTCTATGAACAGCATCGATTCCTAGCGCGTGTACTCATTGTCCCTTTATTAATACAATGCCGTTGGCCTTGTAGAGGGAGCGTGCCTCCTGTTTGTTAAATTTCAAAGCCCTGTGCACATGCAGGGAATCCCTGGCGATTGTGGTTACATGTTCTATTTGAGATGCAGCATCGAAACGTACCAACAAACACTTTTCGCTAGTTTTCAATGAAGGTCGTTGCAATGAGCAAGCCTCAAGGCATTAACTTGCTAAGCATCTGTATCGAATGAAATTGCCGTACATAATGTGCAGGATACATGTCGTATACTGAAACATACGCTGTATACCTTTATTGTTTGTAGAAACCACAAATTTTGATTATTTTGTCTATTGTTTGGGCGGCAGCACATGCGAGTTGCAAGTGTACACGTTTTTATTAGAACATTGTTTTAATCAATGGAATTAATCAGAGTCGCGGGGTTTAAAAAAACATCTTTTGTTTGCAGCACTTAGTGCTTCATTTTTCATGGCCGCCAAATTCAGCCAATAGAGATGCGATATTCAGCCAACACGCTACGGGTTGACGAGCTGCCTCCAATGAGACTCGGTGTTAACGTCACCGCTAAGAAAGGCATGTATATTTGCATAAAGACCTTATATATGGCAGACGCACGGTAATGCTAGAGAATTTGTTTCAGTCAAGCTTTCGATATGCCTGATCCTAAGTTTGTTACCAGGATAAATAAACTGTGTGTGAAATTAATATGGGGAAATAACAGAGAGGTTACAAAGAGAGCACTAATGTATAAGAGTACAGAATATGGAGGTTTAGGAGCCATAGAAATAGGTAACAAACTTAAAATAGCATTTTGTAAAAATGTTTCCAATGGTATATTAAGAAAATCTGAATGGGTGGGAAACGTGGAATGTTGGGGGAAAAGAAAAGGCCGGAAACGGAAGGCGGTACCATATTATAAATTGGTGTATGGCGATTTTATTGAAAAACACAAAGGTTTGGATATTAACTGGGGTACACAAGCTAATAAGGTGATTTATAATTTAATTAATGATAATATGTATGGTGGCATTGTCATGTATAAAGATTGTACGGAAGAACAAATTAAATATTTAATAAAACTTTTAAATAGTAAATATATTTCGGGGGAAATGCGTGATAAAATGTGGTTAATTGTGAATGGCAGACTCCCAGTGAGAGGCGTGGTAAAATGGAGTTGTTTTGTGAAAACTGTGACTTGTCCAATGCCAGATTGTAATGAAAAAGAAACGATTGGCCACTTTCTGGTTGACTGCTATAGGTCAAAAGAAGTTTGGGAGAAGTTAAAAAGTATTGGGTTAGATATAATCTGTGACCGTAAAACAATTATCTATGCAACATTTAACACGCTTTTAAACGATGAGAAAAGGAAATTGTATTGGTTATGTATTTGTATCACTGTGCTTAAATTGTGGAAAACAAGATGTAAGATGACAACAGAAAATGTTTTTATAAATAGTGACACTGTCTTTAAGCAAATTGTAACTGCATTAAGAAGAAAAAGAACTATGGACCTTAAACGAAAAAACACTGAATTTGAATGGACTGAAATCATAATATAATCAAATGGCTTTGTGGTTTGTAAACCTATCTATGTATGTTGTTTTGTATGTTTTTGTTTTGTATGTCATTTTAAAATGTATTGTATGAAATTATAAATAATAAAGTAATTTAAAAACCGAAGTCTGCGCATTTGTGAGGTTTAAATACGTTTTGTACAAGCAAAGCCCATAGCTTTTTTCTGTGTGGTGTTCTTTTGTGAATTCCCTCTTTAGTAAGGTTTAAAAACTTCTAAAAACTTTTGATTTGTGCTAATCTGCAACCAAAACGGATGCCCCCAATGGGCACCCCAACCGCAAGTCGGGCGTTTCTGGGCCCGTCTGAGATTTGTTGGCGATGGTGAGCCACCGTCCCGAAACAAGTGTAGGCCAGGAATTTAATACTGGAAAGTAATTGGATAAATGCTGCTGACATTTACTCCTTTATTGCCCTGCCAAATAAAAAAGAATTTGAGCTGTGTTTCCACCGTGAGAATGTGCTAAGGCGTTTCCTGGAAATCTCTGCTGCCCATTCAAAAGAAGAATTATGGAAGAATTGGGAAATTTTTTCTTCCATTCCCCTTGATACATTGACTGTTGTGGTGAAGTTCTGGACAGGTAGGGTGGCAGATGAAGATGTTGAGCAGTACCTTCGCAGGTACTGTGATATTCTGCACCCACCTGAGAAACCACTTGACCAGTTTAGTATCTGGTACGGTGTGAGAAAGTACAGAGTCAAGCTCCACCGTGGAAGTGACGGGCGGATTGCCACCCTACCCAACTCGATATCCATGGGTCCCTACAACGGGAAAATTACGTATGCTGGACATGTGCAGAGGTTGCTACATTTGCAATGCCTTGGTACATCAAGTGAAAGACTGCAATTTACTGAAGTGTTGGAGGTGTGGGCAGTTCGGCACAAAGGAAAAGATTGCCACCAATGAGGGGTGTGCAGCCTTTGCAAAGAAGTGGGGCATTCATACTTTGGTTGCCCCAGCGCCTACAGCAATAGGATGAAAGCGGAACGAAGGCAAGGGGGCTTATACCAGCCAAAAGCAGCCAGGAGACCAGCAGGAAAAACCCAGAGAAGGCGAAAGGAGAAAACACGCAGAACAAGGATCCGAACCAGCAAACCGATAAACAACGCCATCAGCTGAGATCTGAGGGGGGCAGAGCAGCAGAGGAGCTCAAAAGACGGGATGTGGGACAGCAGTCCGGAAGGGAAAGCTGGAGGTGGAGCGGAGCCAACCCAACCAGGCGTTGAGTGTGAGCCCGAGTGGGAGGAACATTCTTCGGAAAGAAGAGCAGCAGTGGGTTGAGCAGAATCAGCGATGATTCCTGGGGAGCACGAAAACGAAAGACAAGCCAGCAACGGCGAGGGGAGGGAAGATGAATTTGAAAGCGGTCAAGAGACGGAGGAAAGTAGAAGACTCTTTTTCTCCTGAACTCCTCCCCTGTGGAGAATGTCGCAGGGATAATTTCCCCACAGAAAAAGGCCCCTATCATCAGAGGGTGATACCCAGCAGAAAAAAGTAGACAGGAAAAAAGGGACATAAGGTAATATTGATATTTTGGGGGCTGCTGTTTCTTTTTTATGATGCCTAAATTGTAATAGCATTCCTATACTATTAAATGTAAGAGGTATTCAGTCAGCCAAAAATAGGTTGGAGAAAATGAATATATTAGCCCAACTTAAGGGATGATGTCATATTTGTTACAAGAATGTCTGCTTGTGAAAATAGGACCTTAGGGTGTATGATGTGAAAACAGGTTGAAAAAGTTTATGGAAAGGAGGTTTCAGAAATTTCTTATATGGCTGTGAACAGTGCGGCATGGTTTTTGGGGAGGGAATTCTGTTTAAAATCACCAAAAATGTAGAAATTTTAAAGAAAAGGGGAATTACAATTAACCAGGAAGACTGCTTGTAGCTGTAGTTGGATTGCTTGTTAGAAAAGGAAAACGCATAGCGCGCTCTCTTATTAAATGTTATATACACCACAAAGACCCGCCCCTCACCAAGACAAAAATGCAAAAAAAATATTGAAATAAATTGAAGGAAGTTTTATGTGCAGGTCAAGAATGTTAATTTTTAAGGCAGGTGATTTTTTAAAACATAGTAACTGAAGCAAAAGATAGCACAATAACGCATCATCAGCTTTTTAAAATTACTCGGGTTGGTCAGATATTAAAAGAGACATGTAGCGCCTTTAACACTTGAAAGACTGTTTTAGAACTCTTTATATCCAAATGAATGTAGGTTTTTTCACGGTTTTCGATTGCAAAAAACTAAGGACAAAGAATCGATAGGAATTTATGTACTCGATGCAAATATACAGGTGAAATTCTTACTTCACTCGGAGTGTCTGTGTAAAAATAACTATTCAGACCACCTTCAACTTGAGGAGTTCCATTCACTGGAAGATGATAAAAGGAAAAATTATACTGGAAATTAAATGTAAAAGTGGGCTGAAAGATCAATCCACTGGTTATAGATTTAAAACAACCCCAAATACCCCTAAACCGATCTTAACCAAACCCAATGTAAAGATTTTAACAAAGGTTCTAGTACAGAATTGTTGGGATATGTATGAAGAAGGAGTTTAAAAAACTTTCTGATATTAAAATTAAGATGTAAACATATTAAACAAAAAACGGAATAATAATTTATAATCAACTTATGGAAAAATATATTGAACCTTAAAATTAAAAGTATGAGGAGCAGCTCGCCAAGAGGGAAAAAATAATTTTGAGGACATTAAAAGATTGTCTAAATAATTATAATAATGAATTTTTTTTAACTAATATTTAAGGTTCAAGCGGTGTTATGATGCTGATGGTCCCCCACCACCCCCCCCCCCCCCCGCACCCCCCGCCCCCCCCCCCGCCACCCACCCCAGGGGTGGCCCCCCCCCCCCCCCCCCCCTATTTATTTTATTTTTTTTTAAAACGCGTCGAATATACCACCCAAAAATCATTAAAAAATATATAGGAAAAGGACAGGAGGGTGAAATGGTTTAAAGGGGTGTGAAAATAAAATAAATGGGACAATTATAAGTGGTGATACAGAAATTAGAGGAAGAAACTTGTGTGTAAAGCTTTTAAAGAAATGTTACAAAAGACATTCCAGTAGACGATGAGATAAACAGAACAATTTTTTTATTTGTGACCGTAAAAATCAAGAAATGCCGCCTTGAGACACTTTTTGGTGTTATACAATAGGATGAAAATTAAAATATGCTTTAAAAATCCAATTAAATAGGGGTAAAATCGCACCTGCCGCGCCCGGACGGACTTCCATGCAATTTTCTCATCTATTAGCAGATGACCTTGCTGATATTATGGCTTTGCTTATAATGAAGGTTTGGAGAATAGAATGAATGCA